>OX419758.1:54052312-54355556 GCA_948567375.1 Lunularia cruciata
GTCTTCCAACAACTAATCGATGCTAGAGATGCTGCATTTAAGGTGCTAATTACCCAGAAATCCTCTCCCCCCTTAACATCAAACGTAATTATTCGTAGATCAAAACCACTCCAACTCTCCCGATTTTATCCATTATTTGATAGAAGAAGTTTGCCACTAAACGCCGTCACATCCACGTCTTTTGAGTAGGTAGTAGTCAAAATTATTTTAGTATCATATCTAGTGCTTGCTAATATCTATACCTTTCAGATTCCCTGCCGCAAAACTCTTTGCCATTAACAAATAGCAGGATTCTAAAATGATTGATGATGAATTGGAATTACACATATAATAATTTCATTATTAATTAAAATTTATTTAAGTGGTGACAATACAAGTAGACTTAGGTAATTTATTAAATATTACGGTACTGTTTTCTATAAGATGTCAATGAATTATGACTCAATCTTTGGGGGGTCAATGGCATGTGTGATAACTTTACATATTAAAAGAGCACATGATTACGAATCACATATGTATTGCTATTCTTACATTCTATCCAGTGGAAATATCTTGCTTATTTTCGCTTAAAGCAAGAAGACTTTATTTCACGTTTCAATTAATTCCTCAACTGAATGAACTTATAAGAGACCCTCAGATAACCTATCATTACCATTTGTCAACGCACAAAAAGTGGTAACAACAATAATGACGTCCATTCTCACCCTTAACCAAGATTATTATCCAAATTAAATTCCTCCATCTTGGGAGCAGCTCTACTACACCTGGGCCTTAAAATAACAGTATACCATTTAAAAAATCTCATATTCTGAGAAATTTAATACTTTTAATACGGTTTCCTTAAAGCCACCCATTTTTTGCAAATTATCACGGCATCTTAATTAGCATCATATATGAACCAGACCAAAAATGAAACATTCCTGGATTTTAATTAAAAGTAATAATAATATCAAAACATGTTAAACTTGAAAAACTATCACGTTATAAAACCGTGTCTTATAATCATTTAGAGATCAAGTTAATTACACTTAATTACACTAAACCGTGCCATTAAATCTGATGCTTTTAAGGCTTATGCCCGCGATATCTGGCAGAATTGACAAAGAGCTCTTTGTTATAAAAACGGAAGTTTCTCGTCCAATTCATGACCTGCATAGGAACAAAAATGATTAGTTGAAGAAGGTTGATTAATAAGACGGTGAGATTATTATAAAGGAGGCTATGTAGATTCGAGTAATATAGAGTAATATATACCATGAGTCGGGATATCGACATCAGTTAAATACTAATTAGCCCTTAAATAAAGAGTATTTAAGTTATTTTCATAGGGCTAAATGCCATCTATTATCATTTTTGAGCTCTAAGACGTTGCTATTAGTTGCAGACTATTAACTTATGTCAAGCACACAGTTTAAAAAACCCTTTCTTTTCTTTTCTTTTCCCTCCAAAACGGATCAACTTTAGGATAACACCAAAACCTTAATTGCTCCACGGGGTTAGTCAAGCTATTAGGCTTTACCAGAAGTTAGTTGCGCTATTAGGCTATTAGGTTATTATTATAGTTATAATTATCTACACTTGTTGACATATGGATAAGTATATAATTACTTATCCATATGTCAAACAAGTGTAGATAATTATAACTATCATAATAATTAGAAAAATATGATCATATCTGTATAGATTACTACAGATAGTTAGTTACCTGTTTAGGTGTCAGACCCGTTCTGGCTGCATAGTCTATTGAATCTTGTTTTCCCATAAATGGATCAGCAATATTTGCCATCATCCATCCTCTGCACAAGGCAGATGAATTGTTCATTGCATTGTTCATTTCATTGCATTTTCATCCTTACAATTATGTAAATATTTCTCTTCGAATATCTCGGTAAACATGATAATAGTAGCTCCAACGCACACACACACGTACGTTGGATAATCACACCGTAGCTATCATGGTTAATTAAAGACCATGCAATCGCGTGTAAACGTGCCACTTATGGTTCCCGCCCTTCAAACTGATGGCATTGGATCACTCCTCATGTTATGGTTAAGTAAGTATTTACTCTAACTTAGCTTCCTAAGCCTCTTATTTAACATGTTCCATGAACTTGCATCTAATAATCAGGAAACTTCAAATTAGTAATCGAAATATATCTAGAATCACTTTCTAAGACCTCTTTGATTTCCTATATCTTCTATTATCTTCTCAAATATGGTTGGAACACAAGGACAAATGCCCCACGACAACGGACTATAGTAGAAGAAATAAAAACAAACAGTAGTAAACGTATAAAGATGCCAATTTCTCCCTGCGTTGGGTTGGTTTACATTAATGCAAACATTAAACATCTTTAAACTTCATTCTACTGTAACAACAACTTCTTTTCTGTAAGCTGGTTTATTTAATTTATTCCCATGCATAAATCTTTATATAACTTATTTCTTGTCAGAAATAAATAGGTTCTCTCTCGAATAATCTCTCCTTTTACATTGGTGACACGTGTTGGACAGTTGGAGTATCAAGAGCTGGAAATTGTCGTAATAGTTAATATGGATCGAAGAAAAAAAAGTTTTAAATTAAATTTATAGGAATAAACACTACCTCAAAATGTCCGACTGGTCTTGAGTAACGTCTTGGCGAGTATTTGATCGTCTTTCTTCTATTGGTACCTCAGAGTAAGTTGCTCGATTTGCCTTGAACCATGTAGTTATCTATGGATTTCACGAAGATATGAAATCAATCATTTGATTCAAGTACACTATGTTCCCTCGTACTGGGTATCTCGTAAAAAAGGAAAATCAATAATAATAATAATAATAATAATAATTCTTCGAGTGCTAGAAACTGTTGAACTATAATTGCAGTCTAGAATTTGGAAATGGGCGGAAACTTTATTTGGATATAAACTAGAGTAAGTTTATTTCAGAAACCAGGAGTCTGGTGATCTAGTAACAAAGGAAAACGTAATCAACTTAGAGTCTAATACTTTTTGGCCCGGATAGATTAAACCGAACTTGAAGTTAGACTTAATTAAATAAACTTAATTTCATTCGAGAACAAAGTGATCAATAAAACATAGCCCTGTATAATTTTTATTGTCAATTAATATCTCATCAGAATGTGAGCACATATCTGGAACTGGAAACCTGAAGGACCCTCTAAAATGAGCTAAAACCAGAGAGAATTATATATTTTAAATGTATAGATGAGTCCTAGTGTTTGAGATGAGTTAGTTTACGTTTAATTGAACGTACAGATTAAAAAGCTCTAAGAATGCAAATTTAGTTCAAGAAGGACTTACCGGCGGCCCAGACAATCCTGTCTGCTTCGATAGGATTTTATTGTCTTTTTTAGATGGACACAATTGCCTAGGGTGGTCTCTTATCCATTGGCTGTAAAATAAACAGAGTAGAAATACAAAATACCCTCAGAATTGAGACAAGCGACTGTAAAAGGAAATACAGCGGGCTATTGATAAAAACGACTAATTGAATATTCTAAAAAGAAACCTTATATTCGCTTACTAATTAAAACAAAACATAAATACTAAACACTAAATACTGATTCATATGTCTGGTCAATAAAAAGTACTTATTACTCAACATGATCTATATCATACTGTGAATCTTCTTCTTTTTTAATTATCCAATGATTTTCGCTAACCCTTCGGGCTTTGTGAAAGAGTTTTTTATTTATTTATTCTCTTCTCTTAAAATGTACTCTTAGAATTCTTATAAAGCTTACATGAAAATGTCTTTACACCACTGGGGATAACTCCTGCATTTAAGTGACACCCCATAGCGAGGGTCCTCCTGCATGGCAGTATGTATGGCGATAACAAGATCCTGGTTGGAATTTCGAAACAAAACCTCAACAAAATTAGTCTTCTCTTTTCTTTCCCTTGCTTTCTTTGGGATCTAAAGGGTCAGTAGAAATCTTCCACGATCGTAAAATATAGTAACACATAATTTAAAAGTGTTTAGCAAAAAGCAGTTATGGCTTAGTTTCTAATCTATGTTACGAGTCTTCAGGAAGGATCATGTGATATCCTGCATCAGAAGTATCTACAACTCCTTTTACGAGCTCCGTAACATGAGATAATATATTCTGTTAAAGATAATCCTTCTCAAAAAGAAAGTTTTGTGGCTCAGATTTAACTATTTCACCAAACTTCGATACACATCGTGTCTGGCATATAAGCTCGGTATAAACGTATGGCCATGTAATTATAGGTATGTAAAAACTTAATAAAACTTATTTATTTGTTTGAAAATAGGATAATCAGATTGCAATTTTATAACCAGTCGGTTATAACGAACAGGTTTGAATGTTATTTATGTTTGTATTATCGGTTTTGTATATGGAAGGCGAAAAAGAGCATTAGAAGATGGTTCTAAATTTCAAAGTTTTTAGTTGTGAAAGTATGTGTAGGAAAAGAATTGAATCTCTGACTCCGCGTGCCTCTTGGAGAATGAGCCCGGCGCAGTGGCCTGGTTAAGAAATGCACACCCAAAGGAAAAAGAGGAGTGCAAGAGAGACACCGAGAACGAAGGCCAATGAGACCCAAGGGTCAAAACGAAGCAAAATCTAGATCCCCAAACCAAACCAAAGGAGAGGCTACCAGGCAAAGATCGAAAAGCAATTTTAAAACTATTGATGGACAGTGAGTGTGACAGAAGTACTCTAATCTAATGATACATCAAGCAGATGAGAGAGGAAGTGAGTGTGATAGAAGTACTCTAATCTAATGATATATCGAGCAAATGAGAGGGGAAGGCCATAGACGTGATGGGCACTCTACTACTGCTGCTGCGCTGCACGTCTATGCAACCCCAGGCCTGAGAACGCTGAAGTGTGTGAAGGGAACCCATCGGAGCCGTAGCGAAAGTGGTGGTGGAGTAAGAGTGCGAAGACAGCCACGAGGTTTGTCTAGAAGCAGCGATCCTTGAAAGAGTGCATAATAGCTCACTGATCAAGCGCTCTTGCGCCGGAGATGCATGGGACTAGGCGGTCTGCGGAAGCATGGGATGTCAAAATGCATCGGTAGGGAGAAGCACCATCAGCTTGAGCAGGTGTGGACGAAGCGGAAGCGAGAATGTCGGGCTTGAGTAGCGGCTTTTGCAGTACCTTCATCAATGTTACCCACTGAATAACAAGCTTGTTCAGGAAGACTATCTAATTCTCCAGAAAGAATCATTTGAAAACCTTTTCAAGTTTCTCTAATTTTGGATTATTTCTGTATCCACAATCTTGAATCTACCAGGCTCCGAATTTTACGAATGATATCTGTGTTTATTTCCTTTTATTTTGTGTATAAAGTTTAAGTTTCACACACAAACAGAAAACATAATCAAATACAAATTTCATATGTAAAAATAAAATAGATTTTCATATATAAAAATTTATCTATCTATCTTCTTATGTTTTTATATCTTTCGTACTTCACTTTATGCCACTTTTGTTGGAATTCGATCTCAACAAGTTCGCATTGAGTTTTTTAAGATGAGATGCAATGATTGCTCTTTTTACTATCTCACTCCAACTCACCCTTTTAAAGGAGTGGAGAATTTTTTTCCCTTTCTGCTCTTCATTGCGCTCTTTGTTTATGTCCTTAAACTTTGTCGCCCAACAACATCGAAGAGGTGCTTTTGCTTGGACACAATCCTGTGCACAGTGCCGAACGCGATCGAGAATCCGATCCTGCATCATACCACCATGGCGAGTGAAAGTTCAGTTCAGTGCCAGGGTGTTGTTATCTCCAAATTTTAGCTCATTGATGCACAAAGCGTTGCAGCTTCCCGCTGAACAGAACGTCGTGATCAGCTGAGCAGAGTAGTAGTATCACAGAGTGGAGATTAAAATTTGGATATGGATGTTGAACCTAAGTTTGAACCTCGGCATCAGTGGGTATCTGTCAGAAAGATAGATTTTACGAGTCTTCTTTCATCATCATCTACCAAATAGTAAGTCCGAGAGATGAAATGGTGAATGGGGAATCTGAGAATTTGGATTCACCCTGTAGAGATCGACGAGAAATTGACATTGCTCGGTCAATGCGCGTGCATTCACCAAGCGCTGCGATGCCAGCATGGTGTGAACCGTGTCCCACCGGGTTTCCTGAAGATGGTCTCCGGCTTCCCTGGCAAGCAATTTCATCAAACGTGGCTGGGGTTGATCCGGGGAGTCCTCCCCCGTTTCGAATCGCAATGCTACAGCGACGCGAGCATCATTCAGGATCGCATGTCGGGCTCTCCCGAGCCACCCGGCCGGGATTACAAACCCGTCATTGTTATCACCTCCCTCATCATCTTCACCGCTAGATTCCTCACCAGAAGGATCCCCTTCGCCCGGGTCGTCCGGCTCTCCCCAGGGAGGCTCACCCTGGTTCACCGGTGGTCGTTGGTTTTGCCCTGCAGCTGGAGCTGCTTGGTGTGACCCACTCGGCGCCGCTCCTGGACCCTCTCCTTGTGGCGGTGGGTTTGCCCTTACTTGAGCTGGTTGGCCCGGCACTACGTTTGGCGGTGCCCTTACTTCTGGCGCTACGTTTGGCTGTGGGTTTGCCCCTATGTTTGGCGCCGCTGGATCTTGACCTCGTTGTCGTCTTCTAGGTGGAGAACCATTGATAATTTCATCGAGGCCGAAAGGATCATTACTGCGCTTTTGTGCGGCATCTTGTAGCTCTTGGGCACCACCTACGGGATCTTGAGGCTCTTGTGCAGCAACTCCGGGATTTGTTGGCTCCTGCGCAGCAAATGCGAGTTCTTGTGCGTTTATGGCTTGGGGCCCTGGCCTTACACCAGGCAACTCATCCTCATCAAAGTAGTAGTAGAAATCATTGAGATCGTTGGCATCCCCGTTGGGTACAACGATTGAGGCAAAATTAAGCACCTCTTCCAGCACCCGCGTTCCTTGAAATTCTGGAATATCCTCAAACAAGTATTCAAGGTCCTCTGGAATCACATGCGCTGGAACATCACGCTGCCCTTGCCCATCATGCGCAGCGATGTTGTCAGGCAGTAGAAGAGCTCGTTCATCTTCATCTACAGGGGATTCAGCTTCTGCGGCGCCGACTGTTAGGCCTCCGTCATCGTCCGGGGGTTGATCACCGTGTACAGCGTTGGGGTTGGCATCATGGTTTTGGACCGCAGGGTCTACGACGTTGAGGATGTACCTCGGAACCGTCGACGCAGTTGCATCAACCTCGGCATAGAACTGCCGTCGTTCTTCGTCGATGTCCTCCTCCTCCTCTCCTTCTTCATCGTCGTCGTCGCCTTGCATGTGACTGCGTAAAAGATATACCACAGTTTCGTTGGCTTAATCATCAACTATCACGGTCTGCAGAACCTCGTAACCTCGTCGGCTGTAGTCAACTTAGATTGATTCAACTACAGTAAACTCAGAAATTAGACAACAAGAACGACAATTAGTGCATAATTTATCCCCTTCATTCAAACGCAGCTCATACAGTATATAATTTGGGACTTCAGAGATTTTACTCTGCAACAATACGATCGGCCATACTCCTTAAGGCGGCTTGACGAAAATCCTCCACAGAATGGCTCTTTCTGTTCCTTACTAGCTCTCGGTTTCTTACTCGAAATGTTGCCATCCAATCAAAGACCTGATTACGATGTGGACAAAGCAGGAAAGATTAAGAATGCTTAGAACGATGTGGGATCCTGAATTGGGTATAGAAAATAAGCGTGTCTGATTGTAAGGTTGTAGCTAAGTCTGATATAACTACAGTAAGATAAATAAGTGATGTTTAAGGTTAAATTCCTGAAAGAGGGGCTAAATATAACTTTAATTTTGAATATCTATTAAGATTATAGTTTAATCAACTCTGTCTGGTATGATTCCACAACATAACCCTGACCTAGTACAAATGACACCGCAGAATACAAGACCATGTAATGAGTTATATCACATTGATAGCTGAAAAGTATAATATCTGTATCATTTTAACCCATCTATGTAACGGAACAGACATAATTAAGATGAATATCAAGGAAATTCAACGACATTATCTTGCTAAGATGACTAGGTATTTTTGCCATTGATACCCAAGTTGCATGTTTGGTTTTACATTCACCATCAATACTATGAAGTTTTCAATTTGCTCAAATTGAACGACGTACCTCAGCCTCAGGGACATTCAGATCCCTCGCCATGTCTTTCCCTTCTTTTACTTTTAAATAAGGATGATTTTTCCTTTTCATAAGCCAGTCACTGCAGAGAGAACTATAAACTGTTCACACACCGGTCGAAGAATAATATGTTCTACGCGTGACAAAATAAAGAACGAAGAACAGTGTATACATCGTGGTTAAGTACCACATACTACTCGTTTCTGATTCTAATTATCAAGAGATGCATGCTGATGTGGTGATCCAAGACGAGTAAAAGGAGTAAGCCTGTCATACTTTTATAATCTAGTAGGGTAGTTTGTAGTCTGTTAGGATTAGACAAGTTATATAATTAGCTAAGTATGAAGACATGAAGAAAGCTATTAAGAAATTATCACAAGTAGGCTAGAAAAAGTTCACATCTTCATCAGCAGAATTGAAGTTTCGAGGAAGTCACTGCATTGGATCCGTGGTGAGAGTCTCGATATGACTTGCAATTTACCACTAGATTCTGCTGATGACTTCAAGTTCATCAATCATGGTCCTCTTTGTCCTCATTTCAACAGCAAGATGCGGGCGGTTTAACGGACAAACGAAAATATCTGTTGTGTGGTGACTAGATATGAGCACCACGATGATCTTTAGAACTGAAGGGATTTTAAAGCATTATCGAATCACATACATCATGAGGATTTGAGTGTCGCGCGACATTCTTCGGCCGAAACGCTCCACTGGGTCTACAGGAGCTATGTCTCGTGGAGGACGACCTTTTCGTCTGGCCTGTTGTACTTCAAATTTGTGCTGCCTCATATACTTCATGATCTGGATCAAGAAGACATGAAGTCTTGTTGATTATAAGCCTGATGACCCACTCTGGGCTAGACAGTGCAAGTACGTTCCCCAGTCCGGGTCAGGCTGAGCATAGTACCAGATCTAGAAGTAGCCTCTCTTTTCAATTTGATTAATGTCGGACTGTGCAATTTGAAATGAGCTAACGCAATTTGCAGATCCTTACAACAAGAACTCTGGGGAGCATCGCGCTTCCGACAGACTCGGAGATATTTCATATCTCAGGTGAGTCGATTGTACTACTACTGTACATGATCACTTTCTTCCATACGAAGGTTCCAATGGTAGTCGTAATCTGTAATGTACAAGTTTCAGGGTGTATACTTTCTAACCGATGCCTTAGGAGTTTCTTGCATTTGGTTTCCTTTAATGCTGTAGAGATGGGAGTATTTAGTTTAGTACATTCACATGTGAGGAGACTTAAAAGTATCAAGTATTTTACCCGAGATCTCTCAAGGCCAGTTTGCCTTGACAGCTCCATAGCCTCTCTTAACGTGGGCATTGGGTCATCATTATTCTCTTGGATCCACGCTCTGCAGGAACGGAAATCCCACAAAAAGCCATGTTTAACTCAAGCTCTTCCGTGTTTGCTACTATGTTGCGGGCACGAAATCGAAACAAAGGTTTTGCATCATATGTGTTCGATGGTACTGTAGCAGGTCTCCAGAGAAAACCATCGATCCTCTACATTCGTAGTAGAAGGTTTATGACTGTCATGATCACAGGTCTCCACGATAAACCATCGACCCTTTACATTCGTACCAAAAGTTGTATAATCAAATCACTGAAACTCCATAACTCCGACTAAAACTTTTAAGTTACACGTTCGAAGATATCGGTTCTCCATCGAATTTTCAGAAACTTGGTATACATGCACTTACTCAAGGATGTCGATACAGAATGTCGGGTAACGTTTTATTCCTTTCACAGCGAAGTTTTGGTCCTCCTGGATGTGTCTGCACAACGCGGCGATAAGATCCTGGAGGCGCAAATACGAAATCAATCTACAGAACGACGTGTACATCCAATCGGCTAAGAGTTACACAGAATCAATGTTCCTGCAAGGAGGTGGGAATGAGATTCAGATAAACAAACGTTATGCCCATGTACATAGCTTTTGTCCGGGTGTGCTGGACCTTGCGAATAGAAACAGGATTCGGACGTGGATCAGAAATTAACAAAAGGATACTATATAGTACTTCACGTTGTGTCAGGCTAACTTAAAAAAGAGCCTATAGACATGACATGACCAGCGATATATATCCATTCAACAAGTTGTCGTGGCTTTAGAAGAGCCCATCAGAGATCTCACTCTCTGGTACATTTTTAAAATGGCAGTCCATCTCTGAGCAGCTTGTTCTTGTCCTTCAAGAGCTCCTAGTTCTGCGAATTTTTCACTGAAACAGCACTCAGCTGGATCTTGCGTTTGATCACAGCCCAGTCTGCAATGCCTCGGTTGATTGCCAAACACAAGCACTGCCTGCACAATGTGAAACTTTCCAGTTACAGATATTTGTATCTAACACTAATCTTTGTCATCCAGCTACTTCATCAGGTTCGTTCCCTAAAGCTTTGACCTTCAACCTGCTCGACAACTCTCAATGCGACCGTGGAAAGAAAGGTTTATCCTTATATCTTGCCCTGGTAATCCGTTCTGGCATGTCCATGTCATTTTCTATTTAGTAGTTCTTGTAAATTCTAGCAAGTATTGTCGCCCGACACAGACCACATCAAAGCTGACTCTCCTTTTCTGTTGTCTATATATGACAACTCGAAGCTTCGTTATTTTACTAACAAATGCTCATATAGAAACCAAGCAGCTTCATGGATAGGTTAAACGATAAGTGATCTAATTCGATATAATAAATAGGCTTGAGGCTCTGCATCAACGACATGCCTTAGGGTAACCAAACAAACCGTAAATAATTGCTGAATAAAATCCAACTCCTCCATCAATGCATCCTTCCTGTGAAGGGCCCTCCCTTCGTGCCACATCCTGTCAACAATGTCCCACTTCAACGATTCTAAGGAGTTCCCAGTCCTGATCGCAACAGCCCTTTTCTCCTTGGGAAGAGGGATGGGTTCGCCACGACGCTTTTTGCCTTGGTTGTTAACGTTGAATGCAGCTGCAACTCGCTCTTGGGCTGCAGCGAGCTGACGCTGCGCCACTATAACATCATGATCTTGATGTTCCTCGACCTCCGAGTCGCTGCTTAAAAGTTCGGGACAATCTAGTCGCTGGACATCAGGATCAGGAAATTCGATTCCCATTCCCCAGCTGCCCTCACTTCTAGCAGGTGACTGGTGTGGAGAAACATAAGTTACAGGAACTCCGGGTCCAGCGGCATTGATATCAACTTCAATCGGATTCTGCTGCTGATCATGAGCGAGTCCAGCAAGAGGTTGGACTATATCCGTACCATGGAAGACAGGGGCATTGTTATAATCTACCTCATCTCTTACATTTTCCAGTTCGAGTAGTTCTGCAAGTTGAAGTGAAGGAGGTGGCAAACCAAATAGCTCGTTATAATTGTATATCGGCTGTAGAGGTGGCTGATTCAATATCGGTTGTTGTGGAAGTGGCGCATTGTAAAATACTGGATTATATAACTGTTGTTGAGGAATTGGGGCATTATAATATTGTGGATTGTACAACTGTTGTTGTGGAAGTGGGTGATTATATATCACATTCTGTTGTTGAAATGGCTGATTATGTAACAGATTCTGTTGTGGTGGATGTGGCTGATTGAACATCTGTTGTTGGGAAGGTTGCGGATTAAATATCGGTTGTTGCTGATAAGGTTGAAGTTGCGGATTCAATATCGGTTGTTGTTGATAAGGTTGAAGTTGCGGATTCAATATCAGTTGTTGTTGGTAAGGTTGAAGTTGCGGATTCAATATCGGTTGTTGTTGGTAAGGTTGGAATTGCGGAATCGATATCGGGTGTTGTTGGTAGGGTTGAGGTTGCTGACCGTATATCTGCTGTTGTTGATGTTGCTGATTGAATATGTGTTGTTGGTGTATTGGCGCATTAGAAAGTTGAGGATTGTATAACTGCTGTTGTGGAAGTGGAGCATTGTGAAGTTGTGGATTGTATAACAGTTGTTGTGGAAGTGGAGCATTGTAAAGTTGTGGATTGTATAACTGTTGTTGTTGAAGTGGAGCATTATGAAGTTGCGGATTGTGTAATTGTTGTTGTTGAAGTGGATTATGTAAGGGATTCAGTTGTTGTTGGAGTGGGTGATTCTGTAAGGGATTCTGTTGTTGAAGTTGCTGATTAGGTGGCAGATTCTGCTGCTGTGGAATGGGCTGATTGTATATCTCATCAAGAAATAATTCTAGATCTTGTCCGGGTGCCTGGTTATGTATCAGTTGTGGAAGTGGATCATTGGCTATCGCTTCTAGATCTAAATCTGGAAGTGCCTCATCCAATATGTCCCCAAGGGTTCGGCGTGCTGGTGGAAGTTGTTCTGCTGCTATTGGTATGTAGGGATTCGCCACTTGGTCAAAATTAGCCTGAAGATTCTGGGGCTCAGCGCCGTCAGTGCTGGCATTACTGTGACACAAAATATTTACTTCAGTATAGGTCGATCTCCAACGGGTGAACTGTAGGTTTGTACTACACAGAATGTACGAGAATTCTAGGTTCTCAACGAAGCAATCCCCTAATAGTCTCAGTACAGTTTGAATGTAATACACTAAATGGAACGGTTTGGGTTCAGGATGGACTCTAAGCAACGCTGACACTTTTGTAGTCTTAAGTCCTTGGATGATCCTCCCACTATTCAGGGTATTGAAGTGTCCCAGCGCAACCTTACATGTATACCGCCCTATTTTGTTGCGAGATCGTAAAGGTCTAAAGGACATTCTGGTCTATGCATAGCAATGCATGTATCAGTTACTGTAACTTGTCTGTGCGCAATCTCATACTTCTGAATGTCATTTCCGCCTAATCTTGGCACTCGTAATGCCTAGGTAAAGCATTTTACAGCCCGTTTAAGATAAGAACCATAGCGAGCATAATGCGGGAGATGTCGATTTCCTTTTACTAGTGACTCCTCGATATAGAGATGACTGTGATAACGAAGAAAAGACGACTGCACTTTGCTTTCAAATGGGAACAAAGCTCAGTAATCATAAGCTAGCGCGGGTGGGTCCCAAACTGGTTGGTACGAAAATGCTGGGAAAGTTTTTGATCTCCTACCATGTGACCTGCAGAAGATGATCCAGTAGAGAGAATTCGGTCGGATCATCCAATGCGTTTAGGAGTAAGCCAAATTCATTATCCTTATCATTTGGATTTGGGACTGGATTTGGATTGGGATCTAGATTATCAGCGTCCATTCTTCAATGCTAAAATTTTCTTGAAGTCATGTGTGGAATCGTGGGAGTTGTTTGGTTTGAAAAGTCTACTTTCTGGAAAATCCTGCCGTGCTGATCCCTGTTTGTTCCTGTATTTGAAGGGAACTACAACTCATACGCCACCTAGTTAATTGCAAGGCATGAACATGCACATACGGAACCTTGTGAGAGGCAAAGCTACTGCTGGAATTTGGGTGACGGTCACATGGGATATGTCTGTGGATAACCCTAACTTGCAACCAAATCAGAATCCTTGCTCAGGTGTGTTGTAATTCACCAAGGACGGCGAAGGGCTATTGCTTGTTTGGGTACCGTCTGCAATGACAACGCAACTGCTCTTTACCGTATTCAGGAGAAGAGGAATTAAAGTCTAGCTCTCTCATTTCGAATTGCGACTCCAAATATTATGCAGATCAGACTCCCTACTCAGTTGCTGATTTCCATACCTTGTTGATATTGTTCAGTATTTGCCGTGAATTCCCGAAAATTATACTTCTGATGAATCGGGTCGCCTCCATTATTTTTGTAGTAACAAAGAAAGCCGAAACTGATTCTACGAGTAAAGATTTACCTCGAGTACTGGCCTTGAAGGCCGCTCGCTAATAGATGTTACCCCGTAGTATCTTTTCGACATGGACTGCGTTTTGCTGCTGCTCAATGTTCTGCTGTCTTGGTTCTTGTGGTTGTTCTTGCCTAGATCTGCCCATCACCTGCATAGTTTAGATCTGGCTATCTGACAAGGGTGCTTCGAATTCCAGTACCTATTAGAAACCTACGGACATTTCATCCATTTGTACGCAAACATGTTCCTCGATTCAACCTGTGATAAGAAACAGCTATATGTTAGTCATTCTTAATCATCCCTTTCCTCTGAAACGCTATGGGAAATCTATCAACAGCATCCATGGTCCTCGTATAGGTTCCATTTTTGCGACAAAATTATTAATTCCGTTCCTTTTATGTTCTTGAATTCAGTCCGAGCAGTCCGATTTTCCCGCATGCCAAGTCTTCTAAAAGTAAGACAACTGACGACTGATGAAGTAATCAACAGACGCGTCTGTTCAGAATTACATGAGCCATCAAGTTCAATCAGATCTGATTTTAGGGATAATATACCCCACGTGTCGTACAATTGAGAGAGCAACTCAAAGATCTGGAAGGCCCGATATAGATTCCCAATCTCGTAAGCAGCATTTATACAACCACGATGCAGTTTCTGAGATCAGCGTAGGTGCAACTTCTGCAAGATAGATGTTCCCAAACCGTTTCTGCTAGAAAATGCCGAATGTCCGTACGTTTTGATACATGGAGTTCACGATCGATCTACTTTAGCTCCTACTTGCAGTATGTCAATTGTGAAGTTTAATCGGTCAAACCTACAAGTCTTCAATCGGGCTTCGAAATTGTTCGGACCTCAGTTGTGTGCGCACGCATGACTACAATTCTATGCAGATGGATTCAGGTTTCTATTGCATATCATGTCACTAACATTGCATGTTCTGTTTGCGTCCAATCGGAACCGATTTCCCTGATTTCCCTTGCTATCCCACACACCCGGATGTGAGTGATCTTAAAGCAATCTTTGAATCCTCGTCTCTGGTTATTGCTCGGCTAATCTGAAGGCTTCGAACAGTCGAAGATCAACAAAAGAAGACCTTACTTGATCGTGTGAGAACCTGGCTGACCTCATAAGTAGAGTCCAAGCACAATATGGAGAGCTCCTGAGAGCTCGAGCAATCGTAGACTTCCTGCACAATCAGGCTTCTCTCACTGCAGGCCAACCTTGATCTACCAGTTTTTAACTTCGAGATGGCGATCATGAGACCCTGGTGTCTAAGCTCAAGTAGCTCCGACTTTGAAGAGTTTTCCGCGTTTGAATTTAAACCTACGACCCTTTCATGAATGTCGCTCGAACTAGCCAGCAAATTCTGAGTTCCACGCAAATAGGCAACTCCATAATGTAGAGCGAAAATTAGATTAGGAATTTTGCAAATGAGGAAATTAAGTTACGAGTTTTTTTCCACTCTCGAAATCTTCTCAACTTGAGTTTGTCCAAATAAAATCTAGGAATTTTCATGACTAACATTAAATTAAAGAAGTTTCAGTACATTAGTTGTCTTGCAGTTTACAGAACTGGAATACCCATTTGAAATTGAAATCTTGTTATTCAAGTTTGAAGTAACTATACACCCAGAATTCTGTGCGGTCGACGACAACTTCGATCCATATCTTGTGTTCCTGAAGCAATTGTGGTAATTTATACCTATCAAACGTGCTGATGAGTGATATTCAATTACTTTAGCCAAGATTGAGATCGAAATTATGCTGGCCCTCAACATAACGAAAAGAGGAAGAGATGTCCCAGATGAAGGACCTCCACAAAGTTATACTAAGTCTCAGTAACTCCGCAAGCAAGGTTGGTTTCTCATGGCAAATTTCGTCCCACAACTCTCATCCTCAATAAGAAGAAGACACGGTGACTCATTAAATCTGGTCGATTTCAGAGTCTAGATGGTTTGTTGATCGAAATGACATGGATTTTCAGTGTCATTTACCGCGAAATTCTTTCTCCCCTGGGGTTGTTGGTGTTCCATGGATCGCACTAAGTTACCGTAGAAGATATCAGGTAAGCTGTCATCTCACAGCCAAAGAGCTGAGAAGTCTTCAGAGCCACGAGGTCTATCTCAGCTGCGAAGACTCCAAAGCTATTAGGGTATTTCTCTATTGGGAATGTTTTTCTTCTACGCGTTGTGTATGTCGATGTCGGCGCCGCGCTTGACAAGTGGGGAAGATACACAATCTGTCAGATTTTCGTCTTCCTGCTCGACAAATTTTACACGTCGAGAGCACACGTTGTTCAAAGTAGAGGAGAACAGTACGGACAGAATGTTCGAAACTACTTCTGGTTTTGGTTCTGGCACTACGGCAGACAGTCGTGACCATAGCATCTCGAAAGAGAGACTTTACCTAGATATTTTGTGGAGGACCGAAAACAAGGCGTGTGTATATGGAAGTTATTCTCTACATCATACTCTACATTCTCTCTTAGTCGACTTGTCCATATCTTAGGTTATTAGAGCAAGTTTTAGTTCTTGTTCCGAAAAGGGTGCACGCTATTGGATTCTAGTTCGACCAAGCATTAGGGCATTCCTTGTCCATATCTTAGGTTATTGGAGCAAGTTTTAGTTCTTGTTCCGAAAAGGGTGCACGTTATTGGATTCTAGTTCGACCAAGCATTAGGGCATTCCGCTTCGCACCAGTTATTTTCTTTATAGCGAGGAGGTTTCGCCTAGGTTTGGTGCACCCATCTACATCTTCAATAGTCACTTGTGAATGTGGTTCTACACTAGATGCAGCAATGGTCCAAATGACACGGTGTCCTTTTGAAGGACAAAGGATAGCTACCCATGATGCCATTAGGGACATAGTGTTTGCTAAGGCACGAGAGAGTGAATACTTGGCTTGGATGGAGCGTTCGTATGCATTGCAGACATCACATGTTAGGGCGGACTTATACTTAGTCCGAGATAATCAGGTGACAGTAGCGAATGTAGTGGATACAGACTCAACATAGGATACAAATTCGGAGGGAGTGATTACCCATCCCCTTGGATGGACGGCGAGTGTAGCAACAGGTTGCAAAGTCTCCAAGTATAGGGGCATGCATCGAGGTCACCTCTTTGTTCCTCTAGCCTTGGAGTTATATGGAACTATGGACATGGCATTTGCCACATTTGTCAAGGAGTGCGCGAGAGCTTATCATGTTAGGCGTCGGGGGGTTCCACTCTCACTCTCATACTTTGTAGTATATTTTAGACTGCGTGTGTCCATTACTCTATAGAGTGCAGCGGCAGGTGCAATCCATATGAGAGCAATCATGTTAGATGATGTTTCTTCGGATGCTCCAATTATGTGTAGACCGTACTTGCATAGCTCAGATATCTTAGGTGCAGTAGGGCAGATTTCTCCTATAGACTCTGGTGGTGCTTAACCCCATGTTACCTTTTTTTGTCTCTCCCTTGTACAGTTTGATTGATGGGGTCTTCCCATCCTTCGGTTTTCCTATGCGGTCGCCTACCTTCTTCTCATCATAGCATGTTCAATTTGGTCATTGCAGTGCTTCATATTCCTGCGTGTAGAGAATCTCATTTTACCATCTTATCGATGCCTGGCATACAAGCTAAATTATTAGAAATATACTAAGGCTCCCAATGTAGGTAATTAGTCCCATGCTTGTTATACTTCTCGTCTCCTGTTGTTGTGCACTTTTTGAGCTGCTCGAGGAAAGCAAGTACAAGTTGAAGCTATCTCCGACCAGACAATGGATCTACCACGTATACGAATCTCGTACTCAATGCAAACAGTGTAGATAGCGATGACGAGCAGCGACAAGTGGGGACGAACTATAATGGTACATTCAGTTTGTACGTGTTTAAGTATAGAATCGTTTAAGACCCAAGACATTGGACATTCGGGATAAAGTTCAGTGAGATGGGATCGCGCGAAGTCACGATTCCAGACCTCCGCGGCGATTCGATTATTGTTTGACGTCTAGCAGACATTCGTTTGACGAAATCTCTTGCTAGCAGTTGCATTACAGTAGTTGATCGCATGTAAAACATGAGGATCATGGTCATCCGCATCTCTCATTTATCTCAGTTGCTACGAAACTGCACCGACGTCTAGAAATGGCTGCCCCATCTTTACACTGATAAGAACGAGTTCGCCAGTCCCAGTTCGCCCGTGCAAGGACTTTCAGAGACGGACTTAACCTCGACCGTACCCAAGATTGGCACCAAGACTCAACGGTACTATCCAAGTTGGCACAAAGACGTGACAGTAACCCTTCCCTTCGGTGCCACGTGGTCCTACGTTTCATTTGTCGTAGCTGGAAATGGTGGTTCCGTGTTGGCAAGCAGTGTTCTTGTCCAGATACTAACCTAAACACAGTAGAAAGAAAATGCAACTGGCAGACGGTACAATCTAATTTCTTCCGACTCTAGTTGAATTCCATTCCGGCCTCAAATTTCAGGCAGAATTTCTTGTTCATTCCCTTTAAAATTCCACATTTCCATGTGAATGTGAATTATAGATCAACCGTCGTTCTTCAAAAATATTTAAAAGGACAGTCAATTCCAAAGCCCTCAACTATAGAAAATTCCATTCCGTTTCCCAGTTACCACGATAAACAAAGATGACCGGCCATGTTCTACGTGAAATTGGTTCCTTTACGTATAATAGATAGTTACAAGAACGTAGTCTAGCTGCTCGTGAAATTAGGCGCCAGGTAGGACTCTGGCGCCACGTCCAGTCAAAGGAGTACTACTTGTTTAGACTTTCTCTGCCAACTTGGGGTAACGTTAAGTCCATGTCTGCGGCAACCTTATCGTATTGAAAGACCTTGCAACGTTCAAAGATGTATATGTTTCTCACTGACCCATGAGAAACATGGTTCTGTTGCTAGCAATTTCTCTTACGTTCTTCGAAAATCCTGATGATTCAGACGACAGTAAGATAAGTAGTTTAACTGAGCGTTCCACAACAATACAGAATTCATTACAAGTAGCACGAGGAGAACACTACACACTACCTACACACCAGGTCCACAGTGGCAAAGGGATCGGGGCACTTCTCTCCAACCTACCAGGTCACGGGAAAGAAAACCCAGTGTTAAAGGTGGGGTCCGAGTGAGTAGGAAGTGACAAGAGGTTAACGAAGCAAGGGCGACCGCGTAGAAAACACGAAGGATGGGGAAGACCCCATCAAGCCGTACAAGAATGAGACAAAATAGGTAAAATGGGGCTAAGCCCCAATAGAGTCGATATGAGAAAGCAAGAGGTTAACAAGAGGTTAACGCATAATAGCACTAGTGTGTCCATGTAAGGCTCTTCCTTGATTCGACTCCTGTTCACCTGAAGATGAAGACGGTGCTTTCGGATTAAGACGAAAGTAGTGCAAGTGACGCACGTTCGAGACCCAACAAGGTACCTTCTACAGTAAGTGAAGGCCATTAATTACGGTTTGGCCAGATCGAGCAGTCCAAACCAGATGAAACAATCCGTAAAGTAAACCCTTTCACGGATGATTGCTGCATTCTCGAGATCTCAGCAACGGTGGAAGCCGAAGGAGGAACGAATTTTTGCAGTCAGTTTATGTGTGTAATTTAGCCCTCGAGCTTTTGCAGCAATGCAACATATAAGAGGAAAGGACTTTTGAAGTCGGTTTATGTGGCTAGTTTCACGGATGATGCCTTTTCTTATCGTTCCCCTGAGCATACTGGTTTGAAGGTATGAATGTGTATCAAGTTTTATTTAATAGATAAGATTTCATTGCTATAGTGTGGCATCATCTGGATCATATTATTACATCTAATACAGGTTTTTATTATGTGTATAAACATATTGTGTAGTTGTCCTATCAACCTAGTGATGGGGGCACTTCTAGATATCTAAAGACCAAAATTTGGAGACATCCAAGAATAAAAGATCTTAGTCAAGACGCAGTAGACACTACTCTCTATTTACCAATCCTAGTTGTGGATAGAAGGAAAACATAAGTGAGAGAGCAAACAATTATCGCATCATTTCTACTCCACCACCTTTAGCCACCAGAAAGTCCTCGATGCAATGTTAACAACATGCAACACATATCGATCTGAGAGGAACACGCTTCATCACATAAGTCTCCTTTCATGGGCAAACATCCTCCTCACCATGAGACACCAGAGGTGATAGCTTCCCAAAGCTATGGAAATCTCTTCTCCAGGTGTGGCCCGGTCCTTGGAGCAGGAGGACAAACTTTGCTACTTGAGTGAAATTCTCTTTCCACAGCTAGGAGCCAAATCCGGCCTCTCGGCTGCCGTGTAATTGCTCTGGGACCGGACCGGCTGCAGGCTCATGAAAGAACCAGCAAGTTCATAAGACATTTTTCTCGAGAGAAAATACGGGTGCAACTCTCTAGAGGTACCAGGGTCGGTCTTTGAATATTACTGCAGCAGTAATTTCCAAAGGGATCTGCAAAGGGAGGTAAAGGGAGTGAGCCCAAGTTGAGGTTAAGGACGATTGCAGCTGACGGTACGGTAGAGTATACGATTTGGGGAGCTCGAGGCAAGGACTCGGTAGAGTTGCCGCGTTGTTGGTCTGGGTGCGACCAGGCAAGCCGAGCGAAGGAAGGAACCGAACCATGTGGTGGTTTCTTCTGTCGATCCTTTTCACAACCCAAATTCTCTCAAAGACTACCGTAGTAGCTCCATTGCAGCGTGGGTGACTGCTCTCATTCAATGAGCCAGCCCACTAGTGTCTAGACCGGACCCACTAGCTATATTTGAATGAAAGATTAAATCTCGCCTGCATCTTCTCTTTATTTCGAACACCGTCGAGAGTAGACGACTTCCTAAAGCCGGCGGAGAATGGTAGTGAAGAGCGGTGTATGCAAGCCTTTTTCGTCTCTTGCGACTGCGTCTGTGCAGTGCAGGTCGCTATCAGAGATCGAGAAGGAAGTGGACTCATTGTTTGTGACTATGAGACTTGTACTCGATTTTGAACCGTGAATTGAAGGTCTCTTCGGATATCGTTGGAATCTGAGCCTCTGCGGACAACCGAAACCCTTTGGTGGTGTATTCTTCGCACAAGTGGCAGTCCAGAATCACTCTGAGTTCAGTGCAGTGGTTACTTCATCGGTCGGCACCCTGCTTATAGAGTAAAATCCTTTGCGGATCGTGTCCCCAGTACTTGCTAGCCTGGTTTGAGAAAAGGAGAATTAGCAGGAGAATTAGCTGCGTCTAAAGCATCACGTCCCCCTCATGGGGTGGTTTCTACCATCACACATTGATCAGGGCTTCGTCTTTGGGCTTCTGGGAATTTGGCATATATTTAACACGCTGCGATTCTACATTGTCAGTCCGAAAGACTTTAGATCCAGAACCTGGTACCCTGGACCGTGGCACAGCTCTCTGAGATGTATAGAGCTTTGGGTGCTGTTCTCGATTATAGTGGTTTTTATAATCAAGCAGATGTCTCATGCGACTGAAGATTTGGCTTCGGGAATCATACATGCGGAGCACTTGATGAGATTTCAGCATGTCACTTTCGCTCTTTTCTTCCTGGTGTACGTAGTTGTGGCTCTCGTCCACGAGAATTTCTCCTTGTTCCTGCCTCTTCCGGATGGAGTTCTGAATGCGACGTTTGCTCTCGGGTTCCTCATGGAGCTCACTATCTTCCACTTCGGACATCATGAAGGAGACAATCTGGAAAGCTACGTCCATATGTTCATGCAGCTGGTGCTCGTGGCTCTGGTTATGTTGATGTTTCTGGAGATTTTGTACCCACACAGCGTGCTGCTCGCTCTGGGACGCTCCATGTGCCTCACCTTCAAAGGGACTTGGTTTTTCCACATTGGGCTGCTCATAAATTCACCATCCTGTATCCCAATGGGTTGTGCAATTCCGGTTGGTGAGGACTTCCCCGTCTGCCTTCATCCTATGGACAACATGCGAGCCAAAGCAATCCAGGTCCTGGTGTTCGCAGTACACGCTGTGTGCATTGTGATTGCCACTTACATTGGATATGCAGTTCTGCTGGGGATAACTTTCCTCCAACCTTGCAAAATCGTTCCTGAGAACACCAAACCTTTGACAAAGGAGCACAATCACCAAACGTATTTCATGGTGGATCCGGATAAGGAGTTCCAGGACGTGATAGATGCTGCTGGCGTTCCCATACTGAAGGAGCTACCACGATCTTTATCCAGACGGATGACCACTAGCGCAGCGTCAAGTCCTTTGTCTAAGGTGTAGATGACTCTGTTATTTCAAGACCATTCATTTACGACACCTCTGGAACCCATTCGCACAGTGCATTCGCTCTTTCCGAAGACAATATTAACAACGACAAACATGTGCAAATGTCGGACTGGATCTTCGAGCTAGTACCCAATTTGTCGTGTGTACATAATTTTTTATGAAATCGATTAATCCTCCTTGCAGACAGATTGCAAGATCCAGGTGGAAATACCCAGAATTACGACACTTTTGGATGAAATTCAACTACGTGTATTATGCCCAACCCAAACTGCACTGAACACCAATGGTGGCGATAGGAGTGCCGGCAGGATGCCCGCATTCACAGGAGTTTTGTGGCAACTGTTACGAGCCCAGATTTAGTGCAAAGAAGAGGTTTCGCGTGCAACTTATGAAAGATGGAGTTTGCTGGAACTTATCTCCAATTTTGATCTCATATTCCGTGCACTGTCCATACATCTCTGAAACTTCCGGAAGGACAAGGTTAAGGAAGAGCTTCATAAGTTTGAGGGGTCTGGTGTAGCTGAAGCACGTCTCCGGGTCATGGAACATGTCACAATTAACTTCCTCCTTCTGGAATCTGGTGTAGGATTAGTGATTCCAGATTAAGGGAATATGTAACAGAATTTTGGACGGTGGAATGAAGTGTAACTTGAGTTGTTAGACTTTGTAAGATTAAGCGTGAGAAAATTGTAGCTTTATAGAACTGTATATACCAGAAGTGTTCAAGTGTGCGGCGTAAATTAAATCTGATTATGACAACGTTGACGACGAATCCAATCCAGTCAGATTTATGCCATATGAGCCATGAGAGCAGAATCCATTCGTAGAACGGGGGATCCACACCCCACTTAGGACAGAACCGATGCGAACCGAAGTAATGCATGCAAATCTAAGCAAGTAAATCCAAGCAGGTCTAAACAGCTAGCAATTGACACCAACACACGGTGCAAATGTATGAAAAGGGAAAGTAAAGATTGATATATTTGATGAACATAATATGTCATCAATATCTAGACCAGTACGCGTACGCAGCATCTGATGAAAGAAGCATGCATTCCCTAGCAACGAAACGCGAAAAATCAGAGTATGAATTTCAAAGCAAACCGAACCATGCAGCAAGGAGGAAAAATAGTGTTTGGTAGATAGGCAAGAGCGAAGTGTGACAGGAGTGGATAGGGTACATCACAACATGCTCTATATGAGCATGAGTCCTGAAACACTAAACACTAGAAGGAAGCAGTCAGACTGTCATAGTAGGCCTGCCCGGAAGCAAGAACGACTTCATCAGTGCCCACGAAGTGCCGAAGTAGCTGGGAGAATGCAAGTACTCTTCCTACCGATTTTCTAGTTTGTTCATGAGTGCCAAGGCAAAGTCCAGTCAGATATATGAGGGAGCGTAGCAGAAGTCGTCCGCAGAACGGGGGATCCAAACCCAGTCAGATATACTACAGTCAAAGTATATTGCAATTGAGGGATTGATATCGGGATCGAGGTTGGGATGTGATGACGCCCACTTGCAGGTGCATCAGGTCAACTCTGGAGTCCACAATCAACGAAGAGAAGTAACACGTCTGGCCATGAACGAAAATATGTCCCGTAATTCTATCCACCTGCACGAACGCTTTAACGTCTGCGTAGGATGCTTTTCGAACCCTCCCTCATTCACGATTGCGTCAAGCATGTGGTCAATTTTAGCCTTCTCTTGGATGAGTGAAAATTGAGCCAAAAACGACTATTAATGGCATGACGCACTCAAAGAAACCGTAAGCTCCCGAGAGACTACAGTAGGAAATAGTCAATCAATCTGATCTATTTGCATCAAACATAGGCTTGTAAAGAATGGTGTGAAGCCGACACTCGAACCAAGGTTATTACTACTACGACACTTCTCAAGAACGGGCATGTCTGCATCCAAGCGAGGATAGTGGTAGATCAAGGCTGTCCAGAAACGGACATATATTCATCCAGGCTAAGGGACTATCTTAGTGGATTGTGAATCACTTACGTGACTTCCTTTGATTTTGAAACGTGAACTTGAACACATTGCTAAAGTAACAGGACTTTCTGCAATTGGCCACTTTGTTGCCCTCTGGTCTCAGGAGTTGGCACAGGTGTAGATTTTAATCTTTTCACCCACATTTTCGGGAGCCAGTGATTAGTGAAGTGAAGCGTCAAAGCTAAATGTGTGCTTTTGGAATAAGTGAGTAATTCTATTTCCTGTATTCTTGAGTCGGGCACCCCTCTACCTTAGATGGGATAAACGGTTGCTTTTCTAACTGTATTCGCTTAAATGTAATCATCTGTTATTAATCTCGATCTAGTTGCAGCATACCCGTGCTTCTGAGCCTGTAGACCTCATCTGAGCACTAGTGTTGGGCAATGAGCTCGGCTCCTATGAGAAAAATGCATGTATATGTCTATCGCAACAATGTGACCGCAGTCCTCAGGAGGAAGTTATATGAGACACGACAAATGATCTTTAAACAGCAGAAACCATCCAATCGCTCAACTGCCACACCAAATCCAAGCTTGCAATCCACACCAAATCCAAGCTTGCAAGATTTCAAACTTCATTCCCCACTATACCTTTAGGAACTTACCGCATAATTATTACCATGCTATTCGGCCAGGAGATTGCTACTGTTTGGGAAATGCACTTCGTCTTGAGACTAACCAAGCTTGAGTTTTACATAGGATGGAGGAGCTCCACAGGCGAAGATCTGCTTGGCTCCAACATAATGTCGTAACGGAGCATCAAAGAGCACATATGCTACGGTTCATTCCTCCAACAAAACGTCCTCTTCCCAGAGAGATTCATACGAGACTTAGCTTCATAGTTTTGTAATCGTGCATACTTGAATACTTCGGGGAAAGTGAGGGAGGAACTTGGAGCAAAAGATCCAATACAAAAGATCTACGGGAAGATTCTAGAAATATAAGACAAGAGCGGCACACCAACGATAGCTTTCACGCTTACTTGTTCCTGCAGACCTCCATCCAATCCAACGTCCACGTAAAAACTTTCAGAAGATAAAAGCATATGCAAGGACAATTACTGTAAACAAGACTCAAGGACAATTACCTGTTTGATTGAATCAGTTGAGAAAATTCAGATCATTTGGACTGCTCCTGCTCAACGTGACCTTCACGTGAACTTCTAGAGTGGAGCCAGGGACACAAAGCAGTTGCTCAGAGTATGTACTGGACAGTATCTAAGACTACCATTAGAGGAAATCTGATGACGATTCTGGGAGCTTCATTAGAAAGAAAGCTAAGGTATAAGAGAAATTCTGGTCTACATATGTCCTGAATCCCTTGTGTTACTCATTGGTCCAAACTGATCATTTGAGTTGTTGTTCCTATATATCTTACGTTAGTGAACTTGTGAAAGAGTGAACATATTGGTATACGAGAACAGAAGCCGTTCTGGGAACGGGTTATCCAGAACTCATGAAGTGTAAATGATCGGTAAGCAAGATGTACATGATTCACAATGCTAGAATAGAAATCCACAATGTAGAATGCATCGAATGTAACTTGAAGCAAACGCATAATTGAAACAAATTGACAATAACATATGGCTAACAGACTAGTAAACCACCAAGAAATCGAGAACTCTATGCAAACGACTGTGAGAAATAGGTAACTCTATAAAAGACTGCCAGTAAGCAGTGCATGAACAATAAAAATAAAAAACGTGGGCTGTTGTCTGGTAGGAACACTGTATACACCAGAGGTCCTATGAATCAGGCAAAGAGCGAAGGATGAATAATAGGGAGGGAATTAGCTGGGGAATGGAGGAGTGGAACAATGTGAGAGCTATAGGATGGTGTGGCTGCAGAAACCTGTCGAAGTGTAACAGTGTAACGAGAGCGAAGCGAAAAAGGACAGGATATAAAGTATAGCGCAACAAGCACTATGGACGTTTGAGTCCTGAGACGCTAAACAGCAGGGAAGCAGAAGATGGCCATAGTAAACCTTCATGAAAACACCTGCCACTTCATCAGTGCCTCACGCAGTGCCTCAGTAGCTGAGCAATTGTCAGTACCCCTCATACCGAGTTTCTGCTCGAAAACTCATGAGTGCCAAGGCAAACTCGGTTGCTCCCCTAAAGTGCCGCTCAAAAGGAGTGGGAATGTCAAAAAGAACAGAAGTGGAAGTGTGGAAAGCAAGGGCTAGCAAAAGTGCAGGCACATACGTCAGTGCTGGAGTCTTAGCCACATAGTGAGGATAAGTCCAGAAAGAAAAGAATCGAGAATTGAGTAAGATGAGGGAAGAAATCGAGACATACCTGATGGATCCCTGAAATCACAAACATTCATTAGTAGAGAGAAAGTCCAGGACACAGCAATGAGAAAGAGTCAAGCAGAGGTTCGTTAGTTATATGCGAGTGGAGCAAGAAAACTTCAGCGCTGCACGGGAAGGGGACGAGTCAATGGGAAAAGCAGAGGTGAAGTGAATTAAGGTGAAGGTGAAGTATACAGTGTATATATGAATTCAGAAGTCAAGTAGGACTCCCAAACAACAGTATGGTATACAGGCCTCTGGGAAAGAGTGAACATATGTTGAAATTGCATGCCGGAACCGGGCAATACTCACATTAAACCAGAAACTCCATCAATGCTATGCTGTACAGCTCTTCATTCACTGCGCATTCCAGCTCTCAGTATCCAACCCACGAGGGAGGCATTTTAGTTGGCAAAGTGATGTGAAAGGCAGTGCCCCTCTTCACTCTATCTCCACTGAACCTCAAATATCATTATCTCCTGGCACTACGTGCTCTCCTATTTCTATATAGCTGATCAGCCATATCATATGGTCGGCAGCGTCTACTTGCACATGTAGCTCCTTCTAAACATCTAACTTCCTGGTTTACATATACATGGTTATTTGTAAAGCAAACTTGATGACCTAAGGCACTACATTACATTATCTGAAGTAGTTGGAGCCATATCCATGATCTCTGCGGAGCTTTGAAGCGGTTCCACTTTCTTTCCTTCCTCCACTTGGGGACCATCGTTCGCTTCAATACTTGGCACATCATCCCGAGTCTCGAGTCTGGGTCTCTCGATATCCAACCTTGCATCCTCCTGATCTTCGACTTTTGGGTCATGGGTTGGAAGTGCTGGCAAAATGATATGCTCGGTCAGGCTATTCTCCACGTCTTCGTAGTGGGATACCGGGGCCCGAGCCTCATCTCCCTCTTTTTTTGATTCAGGCGGAGCAGAGAGACCTTCTTGTACTCCTGGAACTTTTTCCGCCTCTCCTTTTGGACTAATTAGCTCCTTCTCTACCTCCTCAAATTTGGATGTGGCCCAGGGGGCGAGGCCTACAGTCGGACTTGCAGTGACAATCACATCGTTTGGTCCAGGTGTTAACGATGATACAGTATCTCTCGACGCATACCAAGAGTTTCCACACTTGAGGCATTCCAGCTGCAACACGTAGACAAAAGTACAGTCTCAGAAACATCATATTTTGGCTTTCCAAATTTCCCCAACCCCACGTACTGAGCCAACCTAGACAGAAGAACGACTCTTAAGCCATTCCCTAACAGTTCCTACATTTTTTCCGTACTCATCTGTTAGACAACACTAAGAACTGCTGTCCACCATGGGCTGTGCGCCACAAGGTCTGTAGTTTTTCATCAGAATTCTTGACATCTCCTCACTTCAAATGGAGAATAGGTACGATTTTCTCGGCCATAAGACTGCGTATTCCCCAAACTCCCTGTTTCGATGTATTACTTTGACTTTGCCCTCCGAAATCAATTGACTACGTCGCTCCTTAACGATGATCGGAGACCAATAAAGCTTGACACCCCTTCCAAGTTCCTAAAGTCTCATTTTACAACTGCTGGAAGAAGGTAGCAAACCTGATATCTATCACCGTATCCAACGTGTATGATGTCCTTAACACCTACTTCACGCTCCCCACAAATGCCGCAGCGAGCATCTGTCATCTGTTACAGGCAACCAAGTGGATTGACAAAAAATGTATATACTGCAGTACATGGCAAATATAGATCAACAGTCCGGAGACCAAAATTGCCGCAATGAATCTGACACTGAACTCACCTGCAATGTTTCTAGTTCAGCTGGTTCCCTCGCTTTCTTCTCTGCTGCCGTAAGTCCATCCTGCACGATGGGAAGTGCTTATGCCTTCATGAAAGTTCATACCTTGGATCTACCTAGAAGATTCATAACAAAGCCAAGCAGAATGCAATTTCGTGGTAACAGGAATTACCTTTAACTCGACCGGAGTCATGTGAAATACAGTGGCTGGCTCGAGTTCTTTGTTGAGCACTCTACGCACCAAGAACGGACTCTTCTACATGATAGATTCCAGGTAACCTATCAGACTCGGAATATAATGACCAATAAACAACATGAACAAACTGTAGTATACTGTTGTCTGCTTGCAATATCATGGTGTGACAAACTACGTGGAACTACGCCCTAATCTGAGAAAATGAACAGTTTATTGGAAATAAACATGCATATTGGAAATTGAAAACGTAATTCCACTAACGCTGGAGTATCTCTAAAATTATTGGAAGAGCTAAACACGTAAAGCATCCATTACGATTTAGAGTTTTAAGTCCTGGCATCACAACATACACCGGTGTAACATAAACGCCAATAACGGATAGTTACTACCCTGATCATCCAATTTTTGTACTCGAGTGTGCGAAGGAATGCTGCAGTGGATACTGGCGAAGGAAAGCAATTTAGCAGTATAACACCACCTCGATAACAGGTGCTTCATGTTCCACCTATGAACTCGCTATTTTACTTTTCTAGGAACCACCCTGCAAAGCACAACAGACTGACTAGCAATCGTGAAAGAAGCATGGCACCTTCAGATTGAAATCTAGCTGCCGCATTTTTAGATTATACTTGTGTACATCCGATCCATGAAATTCATGTGCAACTTTCTCCAGAGCACTTGCTGCAGAGATAGCTGATTCAGGCCAAACAATTACTCCATTCACCTGCAAGGACAAAAGTTATCCATCCTGGTCTGGTAGCTAGCGGAAATAAGAGGATTCATGGCTATCAATTGTTTTCTCGCAGATTGTGGAGCACAGGTTGCCTGCGTTCTATACTTGACGCAGTAAACAGATATAAACCACATCTCTTTCCTTTCCTCTTAAACAAAAACAGTAACTTTAACATGTCAAATAAACTTAGCTGCAGGTAAGAAATATAGGGCTGTGCTTGACACGTTTGACTCAAACGACATATAACATATATGGTTACTTGGTAGCCACGCCTACAAAATTAACTGGTAAATAGCACAGAATAAGGCCGTATTTGGATATGGTCACGAGCTTCCTGAGGATGGAGAACGTCTACTGTTCTGATCTGACCCCATGAAGGAAGGTATATAACATTACCATATCCGTTTTCAACTTCTGCTCTCCCTCGATGCTACTAGGCTCTGCATTCTTCACGTCATTTGTTTCTGTAGATGCGTCTGCTTTGGGTGTATCGCCATCGATGTTCGCGCCTTTCTCCTTTTCCGACTTAGCCAGTTCTTCGGAAGCATCAAAAACACTTCTCAATGTACTGGTAATCTTCTCCAGCCACCTGTCCCGAGATGTTTGTCCTGTAAGTGCATTCTTAGCACGAAGTAGCTCGGCTATGTCGGAAGCAAATCCTCCACTTGGGGTTTTACAGCTGGAAGGAGTATCACTCTTAGCACTTGGTGGAGCATCCGGCTTTGTTTGCTGATCACCAGGGGAGGTTCTAGCTACAGCTTCTCCGGAATCCTCTTTGGTTATGTTCAAGTGAGGTACGGTTCTTCTACGACTATGACGCCTGGACTTTTCTGCTTCTTCTTGATCGATAATGTGCGCAGCCTCTTCACCCTCAACGTTAGGGAGCTCTCCCAAAGCATCCTTTGTTTTCTGAACAAGAAGGTCGATTTCTTTCTGCTTGGAATCTTCATAATCTTTGTCTGTCAACTTCCAAAGCTTTTTCTCTACTGTATCATAGACCTGACGAACGATGAAACCAGGGTGCTTTGTACGAATAGGAGGTTGCTTCTGGGGAGGAATAAAATGAACTACGCACTTATGCATGACTGATTCTGCTGGAACTTCATCTCTGTGGAAGCTATAGAAGAGTTCACGGGAGTCAAATGAGGTCCAGGAACCACCACCTTTCTTTTCGGCCTCTTCAGGTCGATAGAACCACTGACCCGTCACTGCAACAGCACCATCTTTTGCCTGCTTGATCTCCTGTAGTGCATGAGAAAATGTACTTCTATGTTAAGCCCATAAGAAAATCTGCTGTGATTCTTAACGGGTACATCCGTCTCATACAAAGTACTCACAAAGAAGTAATATCCAGCATTTTCATAGTTAATCCTACCCATGTGACTCGAAGGTTATAAACCCTAACAATAGCACCCAGCTAAGAGCTAAATCAAAAACAAACAAAGTTCCTGTCTTTGTACTCAACAAAGATTGAACAAGCTTTCTTTCGAAATAAGAGGGATAACAGATGTAAAGTGGTCTACGGAGATCGAAACAGAAGAAGGAAATGCAGAACAATCACAGAACCGTAACATAGTTCGTGGTCTGATCTGCCAATCTGCTGTGCTAAATATTCGGGACTTTGATTTCTTCCCAGAAGTACCTACAGGAACCTAAATGAGACGGTTAAATTCTCGAAACGAAGCCGTGGAGACTTTTTTGCAGTACTAAACTTCAATTTTGATCCTCCAAAAATTGATCAAGAAGTGGACACCAAATTGACGTAATCCGGATGAACGATGAATTCCAAGTGAACCTGGAGTTCATATATGCGGATACTAGAACACTGGGACAAGAGTCTTCAAGCAGAAACCTCTCCATTCGGCTAAGTGCTAGACACATCTAACTTCTCAATATATTTATGAGATGCATACAGTACCTTGATGATGGCGACATATGGTTTTTGCCCTGCTTGCTCCGGAGCAACAAGAACAGAATCTTCCTGCTCTAACAAACCGAATGATTAGTGTCTCAAACATGTCACATTATCAAACGAACTTCAAAAGAAGTTAGATAAGTCAATGTCTTGTAGTGAGACATACTGAGTGATTCACAAGGTTCAAATTCGTTCTCGCCGTCGCCGATAGATTGGCCACGATTTGGTGCAGAACCAGGATTTATAGAACATATAGAACGTACCAACCCTATACCTTCTATACACTCCTAGTGTGCTGGCTAGAATGAGTGGAAAACGAGTGGAAGATCGAGAGGCATCACGGAACACGATTTTGTTGCCAACGCCTGTAGTCATCACATGAGAATACCGAGTTCAAGATATTTTCTCTTCGCGATACAACTAAAGGAGGATTATATACAACACAGACCACAAAAACTGTTCCTGTAACTGTTAACTTTAACTGTAACTGTTCCTGTAAAAGGCAGACTTCTAAGTGGACAAACTTGAGATGGCAAAGTGCATACCCAAACGAGAAGATGTACAAAGGTAATAAACGACGAAAGAATAGAGCATGATTAGCATTTAGTCATGTCCTTGAAAACCCTAAGAGTTCAGGGGAGATCTGCTTTACTTGAAGGCCTTCCTGCGACTTGCACGGTTTCCTTAGGTACCCTCGAGGGTCAGTGTCAAGTTCTTTAGCGTGGCAGCCATTGAGTGTGCTCTTGCCTTGAGCAATATCACCGAGCAAACCAGAGGTTTGCTCTCTTTCTCTCTCAGACGTGAGCAACTTACAATCTCATCGGTCGGCAAGATAGTACATGCAGCTAGCGGCTTGATCTAAGATTGGACATCCAGTGACTTACTCCCCTCTTCTATGCGACATGTGTGCTTCCCGGACTTCGGTATGTCCATAAGGCTAGTAATTTCTGTAGTACCCCGTTTGCTCTAAAACCTCAGATGAAGTTTTCCATCTGAGGTTCCAGAAGTTCGACTTTAGCAGACGTGAGAAAACCGCCAAGACAAGACGTACGTTCTGGCATAAAGAATAACTCACCAGGGAATAGCGGATAGACTCCAACTCGAAGGCCTCGTAGTGTCTGCGCTCAGCTTTTCCTTTGTTCGAACGCTTGATAACCTCTCCAATGCATCGTACTTCTGCAGCCGGCTCTTCATCACTCATTACAGCGTCAACCTTTGCATAATCCTTCTCAGCAGATTTTGGTGACAAATTGTCCTCTAAACCATCTGTTTCTACTGCTTGAGACAGCTTTCTCCTTCCAGTGCCTGGGCTTTCTTTCATCTGCAAACGTTTCCAGATTATGCATTCACTTTAGAGACACCAAAGGCACAACCTCTGAAGATGTGAATCTAAAACACTCAAAAGACCTACTCGAACAGACATTGCAATCCGACGAGAATTACTGGCTATTAGACCTGGACAAGAACAATTTTCAACGTTTTGCATGGTACTGCAGGGAAGGAAAAGGTAAAAACGAAAAAAACTGCCATTGGTTGAAACGGGAGCAAACCATTGAAAGACACCAAAACCTTTGCAAGATCAAGTTCCAGAGTGCAGACTAGGAACCAAAGCAACCAGAACTTAAGATGAACAAAAACTGAAAAGAGAATGAAAATCACTTGACAGTATCAAGAAGCGAGTCAAAGTGAACACAAACAAAGCGCGAGAAGGAAACTTAAACGGCTAATTAACTAATCTTTCGCGTTGCTCAATGCACTATCATGTCGGTAAGCTTTACGGTAACTAGGTGAGAAATGCATAATGAGAAAATCTTGCCAGAGTTGTGCACGGACCTGCTCGTTCAACTCGAGATCAAATTGCCTTCCACAGAAAAAACACTTTATCGCGAAATTGATTGCACTCTCTAATTTTCACGCTCAAAAATCGTCGGCTTAAAGTAGGGAACGGATTTACAGCCCGGTCGAACACAAGATTTGAAATAGGAACCAGAGCGCGGTGACGGTATTCTTCATGATATGCAATAGTCGACCAAATTGGGGAGTAACAGATGCTGAACTCGATGTCAACGCCGTCGACGGATCCAACGGGCGAGGATGAAGATTCACTACTCCGGCTATGGACACGTGGAGACGCGTCCACGTCCCAGAGATACTCGTGTTTGGTTCTGATTGACACCTGAGGTGGTGATCCGACTTGTACACGACCGGAGTAAACCACGTGTTCAAGGGTTCGTTTAAGTCAGATCTGAGATTGAACTCCTGAGCCTTAGTTCGGGATCAGAGGCAATAATCTCCATCCCTCCGGTCAATCTGGAGACCACGAAGGCCATCATCGTCCAGTGAACAAAGGAATGCAATTATGAAGGTTCAACTGCTCTTGCTCTTCAATCTCAAGAAGCGTGAGGGAATGCTTCTATGGTCCTACCGCACTGTTCAACGAACATTGCTTTAAACTTCTGCTGCCAAAGTTATTTAGTTTTCTTGGTGATGTCATTAGTTGGTAAAATTATTACGTAAGTCTGCTTTCGAGCCTGATGTTTAAAAACATAATTTAAATTACTTTTATTATAAAATAATCAATTGGAGAATAATATTTAAAGATATGACCAACTTAATTATGTAGAGACCTGGTAATAAGTTTTTTCTCGCAAAGATCTCCACCATTATAAATTTATAGTTCATATACGAAACACATACTTCATAGAATGGAGTATTTTAATTGTAGATCAAATGCTATATAATTTTAAATGTTTACATTCATCAATGTAACAAGTTTTACAATTTTGAATATAGTTAATCCCTGAAAAATTTTGATTATTAATGCTAATACAAATTTTATAAAAGAACTTGGTAAGATCAATTAGGCAATCTTGTATAACATATGATGAAATGTCTCTTTAATTGAATTTACTTCATGTGTAAGATGAATCATCTAGTAGTTGGAGATTCCCTTATATGCTTTGATTTCTTGAGAATAGTGAAGTTGGTAAAGCCTAAGCACGTTATGATGTGTTACCTCCTACTAATACCTTGCTAAGAACCTTTTACTCTATGTTTTCATGATGATTATGGTTAAACCGTACTTGACAAAGATCCAATCTATCTCATATTTTATCATGATACTAAGATGGGATATTCTACTTTATAAAATCTTATACATTTACAAATTTTTTATGTATTTATGTATTTATTTATTTGAGATAAATAAACCACAGTTATCCTTATCTTGATGATTTATTGAATCAATTAAAGTAAAAAAATTCTATAATAAACTTGATCTTTGTCATGTGTCTAAACATATGTCCAAACATTCTTTGTAACAAAGAATGATACTTATCTTTCTATAAATCAATAAGATATATTATTATAAATCAAATGCATCCATACTCAATCATTTGTAAGGTACACATATTATTTTTGTTCTTAATAAATATCCTTATCTACATCAAGACACAATACCCATATTTGCAGTATAGTATTTATGTTGATGATTATATCATAAAAAGTTCTCAAATTCAAAAAAAAAAAATTTAAGATATTTATGTTATATAGAACATTATGTATATATAACCAATTCTTTTTTACTCAGATATCATATCATTCTGTGAGGAATGTCAATTTAAAATATTTAATTAAGATATTTATGTTCTACATATATAAGAATAAGAATAGAACAATTCATTTGGTTATACATGTCGTATTAAAATAGGAGTATCAAGTAAATAATTCATTTGATCCAAACATAGCACTATTATGAAAAGTTTCATTAAATAAAAGATACTACTCTAAATTCTTACCTACTTAAACTATAATGATAATAAAATTACAAATCTCTATCTTATTATAATCTCTTTATGCTTAGTTTGCATATTTTAAAACTAATATAATAAATATCAATTTTTTGGTAATTCAATATATATTAAAAATGATTATATCTCTTTATTTATCTTTAGATATATGACTCTATGCATTCTACATCTTAAAAAATAGTGAATAACCCATTTTAGAGATAATTATTTACAGAAAGTTTGATATTTATCCAAATCAACTTTGATTCCTAATCAAAGAGTGATCTAAAGGAGATAATATTACCCAATATAGAATTTATTAATATCAACTAATATTAATTATCATATCAGAAAATAGAGAGAATTAATTTTAAGTTTTAATATATTTTGGAATAAAAATAATAAACATAAGTTCTAAAGGATAAAATTGTAAATAAAACTAAATCTCATATTGTAGGATAGGATACCTTCAATATTTAAATTTAAATGTATGCTTCAGTGATCCAAATATTAAATATTATTCTTTGCAAGGAAGATGCAAAGATGCCATGTTGAATGATAAGGTACATGATTTATAAAACATTACCTTGTATGGTATCCTTAAATAGAAATATTGCTAAATGTGAAGTATCTAAACTATACCTTGCAGAAATGCATGTATTAATCAAAGAAGTACATCCTTAATTGATTATATTTTGATTTGAATACAAGTTAAATAATTTTATTTTTATCTACCTATTAAGTTTAGAAAATTGGATTCAATCACTATATTGAAATTCTATCAGGTTTAATATAATTGAATTATCATCTAGATTAAGGAATCTCACTATTGGATGAACCTTTTTATATGAATTATCTTTATTTTTTATCTATAGATTTATTATAATTCTTATATGATTTAACATAGTAATATCTTAAACTAATTATGTAATTATGAAAGAATAACTGCAATATCTATTATGATTATTATTTCAATAGAAATAATACTTGGATATAAATCATATAAAAATCATATATAGTATTTAATGAAAAATATATTTTATTTTTACTTATATTAATTTTAATTAAGATGATATCCTATCTTTAAAAGAAACAAATAGATTATTATTTCATGCTCATTGCCTGATGATGCATTATTTCATGCCTGCCTGACAAAATGATGATATATTTCACTTAATTAAAAGAATGACATAAAGCTTATGAAACACCATATTAGTTACTATTATTTATAATTTTATGGAATTTTTTCTTATATGTTTATTTGAAGAAATAAAAATATGAGATAACTTTAACCTTGTTCTAGTCAACTTTTTATACTAGTAACACTCATTTGTAAATTATCTTAGAACAAGGTATTTCTTATTGCAAAATAATGTTGTAATTAGAGACTATGTTTTACTAAAAATATTTATTAGAATTAGATATCAGTAAAAAGATAGATGAAATAAAACATACATAATCAATGCATATAAGTATTTATGTGTATTCTTAAGTGCAAACCTTTCCAATAGTAGAACCTTATAACTTGTATAACTTTACATATTGATAAATTTATTCTTGACAATTGGAATTTTCATATCCAATTTTACAATTCTAAATTATTATGTAACCAAACCAAAAAATGAGAGCATTAATGTTTTAAATTGACACTCAATCATGGCCTAGTCTAATGCTGATCTTAGACAAATTCAAGGTTGAATGCAAGCACATGTACAGTCTACATGTTCTAGATTTTGAACTTACTCATGAGAACTTAGAAAAAGTGGCAAGAAGGCCAAATTGTATACGCAAAAGGAAAAATGAAAAGGGAATACAATAGCACCAAAAAGTGCAGATGAGAAACCAAGCAAGAGACGAAGCCAAAAAAGCCAAAAGTCAAGGAGAAACAATAGCCCAGCCCCTTTATGGAACAATAAACAAAGTAACTTTCTCTTGAATTGTATGATATGGATCCTCCAAAGGTATGTTTGGTAGATAGGAAATGGGAGGCCTAGACATATTGGGACCTCTTACTACCGCTGCCCATCAAAAAAGACTCAATGTTTGTGATTGTTGCAAGGTGAAAGATACCTTTTGGCAAAAGCAAGAGATGAGTATGGATGGCAAGATACTTAGAGCTCCTCTTCTCTACATGAAACCTGTGCTCCATTGTAAAAGACCGAATCCGAGGAGAGAAATAGAAGAATGGAAGCTCACATTGGGACACTTGAATGAGGGAAACTCAGAATGCCTAGCATGAGCTTTGGCTTTGGTATTTATAGGTAGCATACAAGGCCCTTGAGAAGCTTCTCAAGAAGCTTCCTCAAGCCGCTTTCTTAGAGTGCAAGCCAAGTTAACTAGGAAGCTTCTCAAGAAGCTTCCTTCTAGAAGCCGCCTACTTGATGTGTAAGCTAAGCTAATTGGAAGCTTCTAGAAGCTTCCTTCTAGAAGCTACTTACTTAAGGTGGAAGCTAAGCTAACCGAGAAGCTTCCCAAGAAGCTTCCTAGATACTTCCAGAATATTCTAGGCTAATTTGTCTTATGTACTACTTCGTGAGCCCGACTGACTTTGTCGCTAAACTCCATATTGTTACATATTCCCCCGCCGCTAGTTGGTTACGTCCTCGTTGCCAATGAAGCTTTGAATTCCTGGATGGCAGTTTGTGCATTTTGGAGGTGAGAAAGAGGTTCCCAGATGGCATCATGAAGGGGATACCCTCTCCAAAGGACCTTGTACTCCGTATGTTGGCGACGGCCTCGTTGAATATGGCGACGTGCAAGGATACAATCAACTTCATACTCCTCATGATCATTGATAGGGATAGGAAGAGGGGGAGGTTGGACTCGAGAGGAAAAGGAAGAGGGGTTAGGAACAAAGGGTTTCAACTTGGAAACATGAAAGACAGGATGGATACGCATGTGACAAGGCAAGGCAAGACGATAAGCAATAGGAGAGACAATTTGGGTGATATCAAAGGGTCCTATCCAATTAGGGGCAAGTTTATGAACTTGGGTATCAAGTGGGAGAGGGAGGTTACTAGAGGATAACATGACTTATCACCGACTTCAAAGATGAGATCTCGACGATGGTGGTCTGCATATTGTTTTTGGCGATTCTGAGCAACAAGGAGGTGAGACTTGGCTTGTTAGAGAGATTGAGATATAGTGGTCAAGAATGTGGAAGTATGAGGAACTTGAGATGGAGGGGGAGCAAGAAGAGAATCTGGAACAAGCGGATCTTGGCCAAAATTGAGAAAGAAAGGAGAGAATCCGGTGCTTGCATGTTTGGAATTGTTGTAGGCAAATTCGGCAACGGCACGACATTCATCCCAATTGGTATGGTGGACATTGACAAAGGCACGCAACATATCCTCCAATGTACGATTTGCACGTTCAGTTTTTCCATCAGTTTGAGGATGATAGGCCGTGGACAAAGCAAGCTTGGTGCCGAGTATCTGAAAGAGTGCTTGCCAAAACTTCCCGGTAAAGTGAGGATCACAATCGGAGATGAGTACGCATGGCATTCCATGATGCTTGAAGATATTGTTAAAGTAGATTTGCGCTAAGGTTGGAGCATCCTCAATATCACAGGTTGGTGCCAAGTGGATTTGCTTACTAAGCTTATCCACAAACAACACAATGGTGGTGTGTCCCTGTTTTGTCTTTGGCAAGGATGTGATGAGATCCAAGCTCACATGCTCCCAACAAGCTGATGGAACGGCAAGCGGTTGAAGGAGTCCACTTGGCTTCTGGTTGCTGGCCTTGTTACGTTGGCAGCTCTCACACAATCAGACAAATTCTTGAACATCTTGTGTCATGTTGGGCCACCATCATTGATGTTGGAGGGTACCCAAGGTCTCGTCCACACCCATGTGACCAACGATGGGTAAATCATGGGCTTCTTGAAGGCGCACAAGTCAAAGATCACCTTTGGCTGGAACATAGATCCGGTCCGCATGGAATAGAAGGCTTTCCTTGAAGGAGAAGGTGTTGTACTCCTTGTCACCTATTGTTAGCCGACAATGTACCATTTGGAAGAAGGGATCTTGTGGTAGAGCTAACCGAAACTCGTTATGAATCTTGGGATCAATTGACATCGTCGTAATTGCTGCCGTGATGAGAGGAAGAGACTTCAAATCAGGTCGTCGTGATAGAGCATCAGGGATGACATGGAACCGACCTGGTTTATACTCAAGTTTGATGTCGAACAATTGGAGTTGCTCTTCCTATCGATGATGTCGACTCTTCATGTGCTCTAGGTGTAAGGTCTGCAACAATGGCTTGTGATCAGTTTGCGTGATCACTTGTTTCCCCAAGAGATAATGCCTCCATACCTTGGTGGCATATACCATTGCAAGTTGTTCCCAATCTGAAATAGAGTAATTTCTTTCAATTGTATTTAGTTGGCGAGACACAAAGGCAATAGGATGTAGTCCATTTGGAAATTCTTGTTGCAACACAGCTCCAATTGCAAAGTTAGAAGCATCAAAATCAACCACACAAGGTAGTTGAGGATCATATGGTTGAAGAATGGGTCTTGAAGACACCATATGCTTTAACTTATGGAATGCTTCTTCATGCTTGGTGGTCCATTGGAAGCTCGAGTTCTTTCCCAAGAGGTCAATCAATGGTGCAGCCATGTGAGCATAATAGTGAATGAACCGTTGGTAAAAAATGGCCAATCCATTGAGTGCTTGTACTTTGGTAGCATCCTTTGGGGTAGACCAATCAGTAATGGCCTTGATCTTCTCTTCTTCCATCTTGATCCACTCTGATGAGATCTTATGACCCAAGAAGGTAACCTCCTTCTGCCAAAAAGCACACTTTGACTTCTTGCAGTAGAATTTCCATTGTTGTAGTTGTCTTAGGACTTCTTGCACATGATTCATATGTTTTGCCTCTGTCTTACTATAGATTAATATATTATCTTAGAACACTACAATGGACTGATCCAATAGTCCCTCCAACATCCGATGCATCTGATCCATGAAGACTGTTGGAGCATTCGTGAGTCCAAAAGGTAGAACTCTCCACTCGAAATGTCCATACCTTGTGTGAAAGGCAGTCTTCTGCACATCCTCTCCTTCAATAGGAATTTGCCAATAGCCGCTACAAAGATCCAGCTTGGAAAAGTAGCGTGCTCCTCTTAATTGATCAAGCAGGTCATCGATCCGAGGCAAAGGATATGCATTCTTCACAATTTGCTTATTGAGCCCATGGTAATCAATACAAAAATGAAGTCCTCCATCCTTCTTTGGAACAAATAGTACCGGTGCTCCCCAAGGAGAGGTACTATGTTGTATGAAATCCTTCTCCAACAACTCCGTAAGTGTTGTTTGCAACTCCTCCAACTCCTTTGGTGAGAGCCGATAGATTGGTCTACTCAATGGAGTACTCCTTGGCAATAACTCGATCTTGAAGTGCATGCTTTGATCAGAGGGTAATCCCTTTGGCAAATCATCCGAAAACACATCTGCAAACTCCTGAACTATCCAATCAACCGTTGTTTGATGCGGCACTTGGCCATCCTCAGATTGTTCATGTGCAATCGGCTTGATCCACATCGTGAATACAGACTTATCTTCCTCCAAAGCTTGCTCTATGGCTGCTTCATTAACAAACTTCCCTTCTAGGGACTCATCTCTCTTCCAAGCTTGCTCCATGGTTGCCTTCCTGGCAAACTTCTCATCTTGGGACTCATCTCCCTTCCAGATTTGCTCTATGGCTACCTTCTCAACAAACTTCCCATCTTGGGACTGACTATTCTTAAGTGTCTTACTCAGAGGTGCCAGACAACCTAATCAAAAATTCCTACCTTGGTGTTGTACTTGAATTTGGCGTCGGGTCCAATAGAATTGAACCTTATGAAGTTCAAGCCAAGGTAGACCTAGAATGATATCATAGTGTAGAGGTGCCACTACAAACCTCATACACTCCAAATACTCCTTCCCAATCTTGAAGGTAATAGGATGCGAGGTGCAAAATGCAGAACCTTTTCTACCATCCACCATCATCAAACTACTTCCAATCATTGGCTTGATAGGAATACCCAATTCCTTTGCTACTTGCATAGACATGCAATTCTTTGAACTTCCAGAATCAATCAAAATCCTACAACCCCAATTAGATATCATACCTTGCAAGTGAAGTAGACTTGCATAGGTCGAGCCTTCAATCCCATTGGAACTAATCAAGCTCCCAGTAGGCGGCTCAAAATCTCCTACTAGGATTCCTCATTTCCTTGATCATTCCGCTCCACAACCTCCACTTGGGCAACTTGTCGAGGTCGTCCATTCTTGAGTGGACATTCAGCAATGCGATGCCCCAACTGGCGATAATAAAAACAACCACCATTTTGTTGCAATTTCTCCTTGTCTGCCATGCCCAATGGTCTTCGTTGAATTGCATCAATCTCCATTGGTGCTGGCTTCTCCACTTGTGTGTAGTGTATTGGTAGGCTTTGTGGGGGTCGAGGTCAAGACCAAGTTGTTGCCACCAAGGAATCAAAATGTTCGGCCAACCGCATGGCTTCTTCCAAGTGTTGTGGCTCTCGCATGGTTACCTCTAATTTGGTTCTTGCTTTCAAGCCTCTCACAAATCGATCCAGAGCTTCACCTTCCAAGATATCTGGAATTTGCATGATGGTGTTTTGGAACTGCGTGATGTAACTTCTTACAGAGCCAATCTGTTTCAACTCTACCAACTTATTGCATGCAGCTCGTGTGGCATTTATAGCTTGGAACCGACTGATTATTGCACTCTTGAATTTTGCCCATGTCAAGAACGGTGTAACCATTTTTCATTCGGCTTGCTCCACTCGGAATCTCCACCATAGCTTTGCTACTCCATCCAATTGGCTAGAAGCCAAGAGAATCTGTTTTTGCTCATCTTGTAGATTGGTAGCTTCAAAATAATGTTCACAATCAAACACAAAATTCTCCATTGCACCCGGGAGATTCTTGCCTTCAAATACCTTGGGTTTAGGGAACCTGATCCGATCTTCTCCTTCTTGAATTGGTACTCTCTCCACCTGCTCTTGTCGTCAAAGATCTCATTCATCCAACAATCTAGTAAGGTGCTTGATTTGTTGTTGCATAGCAAGGATAACATCAAGTATTGCCGCCATGGTTGCTCCTCAATCACACCACTCCCAATCTATCTAATTTATTAACACATAGAAACAACACGTTCACCGTTCTCCATAAGTTACAATCGGAAGCACCAAGGGTTCTTCAGATATGGTGATCATATGCAGAAAATCTTGTCCAAAGTGCGAGGTGATGAACTATGTGAAACAATGCTTGGGTAGTATTTGGACGCAAAAATCTCAATGGTTTGGTGGAAGTGGATTTGGTGGTCCATAAATTCCATCCATCCCATTCCCGCTCTGATACCAATGTAAAAGACCGAATCCGAGGAGAGAAATAGGAGAATGGAAGCTCACATTGGGACACTTGAATGAGGGAAACTCAGAATGCCTAGCATGAGCTTTGGCTTTGGTATTTATAGGTAGCATACAAGGCCCTTGAGAAGCTTCTCAAGAAGCTTCCTCAAGCCACTTTCTTAGAGTGCAAGCCAAGTTAACTAGGAAGCTTCTCAAGAAGCTTCCTTCTAGAAGCCGCCTACTTGGCATGCAAGCTAAGCTAGTTGGAAGCTTCTAGAAGTTTCCTTCTAGAAGCTACTTACTTAAGGTGCAAGCTAAGCTAACTAGGAAGCTTCCCAAGAAGCTTCCTAGATACTTCCGGAATATTCTAGGCTAATTTGTCTTATGTACTACTTCGTGAGCCCGACTGACTTCGTTGCTAAACTCCATATTGTTACATCCATCATGTAGGAGATCATCTAGTGGTGACGGAGATGGCCACAAATCTCTATCATGAATAGGAAAAAGGCATCAAAGACAAGTCGTGGTGCATAATGGTCCTCTTTCTTCTTGGCGGCAATGGTAATTGTAGCTCTTGCTTGTGTGCATGCTAGAACCAAGGATTCTAATGGGAGTGGATTTGAGACCACCACATCAAATAAGGTAAGTCAATCATCCATTAATGAGACTATGTCTACTCTCACCCTTGTAAGAGGAGGTCTTGATAGATCCAACTATTGCTCAATCTCAACTTGGGAATGAGTAATTCATATGATTTGAGCTACTATATCTTGAATGGCATTGGGAACTTTGGTGTGCTTTTCATCTATGGTGTAGCATATAATATGGATGACATATGTAGAACCACATTGGTCTAGTAGCCTAAAATTGATGGGTATGGTAATCCTAGTTGTAGATGAAGAGCCAGGGTAAACTCTTCTAAAGTAAACCAAAAGTACTCAATCAAAAGAGAGGTTTGAAGCTTAGTACCAAATCCTTTTACTTCTACAAGAGAGAATCATAGCTCTATTACGTACAAGCACATAAGTAAGAGTGTCTCTAAGAGTGTGATTGAGCATATGCTCACTAAGATCCAACTGAATCTTCCTAAAGTCTAGGGATACAAAGTCAACAAACTAGGGTAGTGCAATGTATCCATGTCTTGACAATAGGTCAGAAGCTAACCAAAGACATATCTAGAATGCATGGCTGCAAGGATAGATTGTCATAATAGGTGCCAATAAAAAGAAGATGACCTTTGTGTAGAAACCAATCTGTCAAGAGAGGAGCCACTAGTACCCATGTTCTTAGATATGTTACTAGTGCAATTGCTTCCTACCATATGATACCATATCCTTCCATGGCTATAAGAAGAGCTATCTATAGTTTATGCCACTCATTTTGTAAAAGACCAAGATCAAGGATGTAACAATATGGATTTTAATGACGTAGTTAGGAAAGCTAACAAAGGAGAGAATAAGCCAAATTAGCCCAAAATATTCCAAAGTATCTAGGAAGCTTCTTGGGAAGCTTTCCAACTAGCTTAACTTGCACCCCAAGCAAATAGCTTCTAGAAGGAAGCTTCTAGAAGTTTCTAACTAGCTTAGCTTGCAGGCCAAGTAGGTGACTTCTAGAAGAAAGTTTCTTGAGAAACTTCCTGGTTAACTTGGCTTGCACTCTAAGAAAGTGGCTCAAGGAAGCTTCTTGAGAAGCTTCTCAAGGGCCTTGTATGCTACATATAAATACCAAAGCCAAAGCTCATGCTAGGCATTTGGAGTTTTCACACATTCAAGTGTCTCAATGTGAGTTTCCATTCTCCTATTACTCTCCTTGGTCTTGGACTTTTACAGAGAATAGAAATAGGAGAATGGAAGATCACATTAGGACACCTGAATGTATGAAAACCTCAAATGCCTAGCATGAGCTTTGGCTCTTGTATTTGATAAGGAGCATACAAGGCTCTTGAGAAGCTTCTCAAGAAGCTTCTCAAGAAGCTTCCTTGAGCCACTTTCTTGGAGTGCAGGCCAAGTTAGGCCAAGTTAAGCCATCAAAGCTTCTCTTGAAGCCGCCTACTTGGTGTACAAGCTAAGCTGGTTAGAAGTTTCCTTTTAGAAACTATCTACTTGGGGTGCAAGCTAAGCTAGTGGGAAGCTTCCCAAGAAGCTTCCTAGATACTTCTAGGATATTCTAAGCTAATTTGGCCTATTTGCTACTTTGTTAGCCTTGATTAACTTTGTCGTTAAACTCCATATTGTTACACAATTGGTAATTGTGAAATGAGTGGAGAAGATATGGTGCTATCAAAGACTTATAAATTGAGAAATATTACCTCTATAAGAGGGTGCATATGGGCTAGATAGGAGTCTTTAGGAACATAACATCATATAAGGATGGAGTAGGGCACTTGGGTATTCCCAAGCAAGGGAAGAGATGAGTATGTGTTATGGCTTGTACCAAGATGTTTGAGATAAATAAACTAAAAAAGTCATCTTCTCATAAGGGAGAGCCCAATGTCCTCAAACCATCTATTGGGTATTGGAACCATGGTGGGAATTCTGAGGCATTGAAGGCAATTCATGTATTCCAAACCTTGCATTTACAAGACTGAATTCGTAAACCCAAGGTCTCTAGGTTAAGATTGAAAGCCAACATGACTCAAAATATATCCTCCCAAAAGGTTCATGATATGAGTATCATCTAAGAGGGAAGGAAAAAAGACATATGGGAAAAGTGGCTCCAACAAAGCCATGTAATGCCCTATGGCAAATAACGGTCTCCCCTAAGGATTTCCTTGGCATGTGGACTCCATAGATACCAACTACATGCACTTCCCTATGGTAGTAGGATGGTTATACAACAAAGATGTCTCAATCTCATTAAAAGTATGCACAAAGGAGATCAAGGAGGGGATTTGATACATTGTCAAACAAAGAATCCCAAATAAAATTGGACAAGAAATGGTATTAAGGGCATTTGGATAACCACCAAATTGAGATGGATGTCCAAGGAAGCTCCAATGCATGAAATGACCATCTTGCAACCTCTTGGAGTAGCTACATGTATTGACAAGAGGATAAGAACAATGAAAAGGAGTGATGAAGTTGTAAACATATATGTCTGAGACTAAACATAAGAAAACATCACCAATAGATAAAGATTGCACATCAAATGTCTATTTTGATAGAGCAAGGAAACAAGATGCAACAAACAAACATGTAGCACTTGAGAATACTAGACTTGAGGTAATGCATTGGAAAAATGCAACAAGAAAGAGAAACCAAAATATGGTGTATTAAGAGAAAGAAAATCATGTAAATGCTCAAAAACCAAACCCAAAGTCCACTTGCCAAAAAACATGGAGAATGAAGTAAAGCATGAGCAAAAAAAGATTCCATAAGCTATAGCTCCTCATTTGGATAATAGTTATGGACAAAAGAAGGAAAGTCATATGTGGCTAATGGATGGGGAGTCTATAGTGACAATAAACTATCAATGAGGAAAGGTGATAGTGCTTGGATTTCTCATTGATACTTCTCTACCTTACAAAAAGTCAAGGAATGATGGAGGTGATGATGCTCTCAAAGTAGTGCATGTGCTTGTGAGTACTCCGTAAGCTATCTATTGCTTGGGCTAGGATGGTGTACTCTTCATGTAAAGTTGACTAATCCTCCCACAAAAATTGATGAATCTAAGAAGTGGTCTCACGGTGTTCTAATGCACCTCCATGTGGTTAGGAATAGCAAATTCCCTTATGAGAAGAAGGCTAATAGTGTAAAATACCAAGGAGAGAAACAGTAGAATGGAAGATCAAAGTGAGAGATCACATTGGAACTCTTGAATGAAGGAAACTCTAAATGCCTAGCTGAGCTTGGGATTTGGTATTTATAGAGAACATACAAGGTCCTTGAAAAGCTTCTCAAGAAGCTTTCTAAAAGCTGCATTCTTAGAGTGCAAGCCAAGTAACCAAAAAGCTTCTTCTAAAAGTTTCTTACTTGACACGCATGCTAAGCTAGTTAGGAAGTTTCCCAAGAAATTTCCTTCTAGAAGCCACTTACTTGGTGTGAAAGCTAAGCTAGCAAGGAGGCTTCCCAAGAAGCTTCCTCCTAAAAGTCACCACTTGGCATGCACATTACCCAATACTTGGAAAGTACTAAGCAGTGTCTTAGATGCATCCAAAATATTCTTATAATTCTTGGCTAATTTGGTCTATTTGTTACATTGTTAGTCCTGACTAACTTGTTTGTAAATTCCATATTGTTATATATTCTCCCATGCTAGTTGGTGATATCCTAGTCACCATTGAAGCTTTAAACTCATGGATAGAAATTTGTGCATTGTGGAGATGAGAAAGAGGGTCTTAAGTGGTATCATGAAGGGTGTAAAAGACCAAGACCAAGGAAAGAAATAGGAAAATGGAAACTCACATTGGGACACTTGAATGTGTGAAAACTCTAAATGCCTAGCATGAGATTTGGTTTTGGTATTTATAGGTAACATACAAGGCCCTTGAGAAGCTTCTCAAGAAGTTTCCTTGAGCCGCTTTCTTAGAATGCAAGCCAAGTTAACCAAGAAGCTTCTCAAGAAGCTTCCTTCTAGAAGTCGCCTATTTGGCATGCAAGCTAAGCTAGTTGGAAACTTCTAGAAGGTTCATTCTAGAAGCTACCTGCTTGGGGTGCAAGTTAAGCTAGTCATGAAGCTTCCTAAGAAGCTTCCTAGATGCTTTTGGAATATTTTGGGCTAATTTGGTTTATTCTCTAACCTTAGCCTTAGCCTTACTAACTATATCGCTAAACTCCATATTGTTACATATTCCCCCACCGCTAGTTGGTGATGTCCTTGTTGCCATTGAAGCTTCAAACTCCTAGATGGCCGTTTGTGCATTTTGGAGGTGAGAAAGAGGTTCCCATGTAGCATCATGAAGGAGATACCCTTTCCAAAGGACCTTGTACTCAGTATGTTGTCGGTATCCTCGTTGAGTGTGACGACGTGCAAGTATATGATCAACTTTGTACTCCTCATGATCATTGATGGGGATGGGAAGAGGAAGAGGTTGGACATGAGGGGAAAGGGAAGATGGGTTAGGAACAAAGGGTTTTAACTTGGAAAGGCAAAAGACATGGTGGATGCGCATATGACAAGGTAAGGCAAGTTAATAAGCAACACTAGAGATGATTTGGGTGACATCAAAGAGTCATATCCAATTAGGGGCACGTTTACGAACTTGGGTATCAAGTGGGAGGGGTAGGTTACTAGAGGATAACATGAATTTATCATTGACTTCAAAGGTAGGATCACAATGATAGTAGTCCGCATATTGTTTTTGACAATTTTGAGCAACAAGGAGATGAGATTTGGCTTGTTGGAGAGATTGGGATATGGTGGTCAAGAAGGTTGAAGTATGAGGGACCTGAGATGGAGGAGGAGCAAGAAGAGAATCTGGAACAAGCGGATCTTGGCCAAAATTGAGAAAGAAAGGAGAAAATTTGGTGCTTGCCTATTTGGAATTATTATAGGCAAATTCTACAAGTGCAACACATTCACCCCAATTGGTATGGTGTACATTGACAAAGGCACGCACCATATCCTCCAAGGTCCAAATTTCATGTTTGGTTTGTCTATCATTTTGAGGATGATAGGCCGTGGACAAAGCAAGCTCATTGCTGCATATCTGGAAGAATGCTTGCCAAAACTTCTCAATGAATCAAGGATCACTGTTAGAGATGAGTACACGTGATATCCCATGATGCCTGAAGACATTGTTGGAGTAAATTTATGCTAAGGTTGGAGCATCCACGGTATCAAAGGTTGGTGCTAAGTAGATTTTCTTACTAAGCTTATCCACAAACACCACAATTGTTGTCTGTCCTTACTTTGTCTTGGGCAAGGATGTGATGAGATCCAAGCTCATGTGTTTCCATCGAGCGAATGGAATGGGGAGTGGTTGAAGGAGTCCACTTGGCTTCTGGTTGTTGGCCTTGTTACATTGGCAGCTCTCACACAATTGGAAAAACTCTCAAACATCTTGTGTCATGTTGGGCTACCACCATTGGCATTGGAGGTACCCAAGGTCGTATCCACACCCATGTGACCAGCTATTGGTAAATCATGGGCTTCTTGAAGGCCCACAAGTCGGATCATCTTTGGTTGGAATATAAATCCAATCCTCATGGAATAGAGGCCTTCCTTGAAGGAGAAGGTGTTGTACTCCTTGTTGCATGTTGTAAGATCACCATGTACCATTTGGAAGAAGGGATCTTGTTGTAGAGTTGATCAAAACTTGTGTTTGACCTTAGGATCATTGACACCATTGTAATTGCTATCATGATGAGGGGAAGAGGCTCCAAATCAGGTTGTGATGATAGAGCATCAAGGATGTATGGAACAGTCTTGGTTTGTACTCAAGTTTGATATCATAAAATTGGAGTTGTTCCTCCCATCAATGATGTCAACTCTTCATGTATTCCAAGTGTAAGGTCTGCAACAATGGTTTGTGATCAGTTTGCATGATTATTTGTTTAGGGGAGATAATGTCTCCATACCTTGGTGGTATATATCATAGCAAGTTGTTCTCAATCCCAAGTAGAGTAATTTCTTTTAGTCATATTTAGTTGGTGAGACACAAAGGCAATGGGATGTAGTCCATCTAGGAACTCTTGTTGCAACATGGCTCCAATTGCAAAGTTAGAAGCATCAAAATCAACCACACGTGGAAGCTGAGTATCATATGGTTTAAGAATGGGTCTTGAAGACACCATATGTTTCAAATTCTAGAATGCTTCTTTGTGCTTGGTGGTCCATTGGAAGCTCAAGTTCTTTCCCAAGAGGTCAATCAATGGTGTAGCCACATGAGCATAATGATGGATGAACAATCGATAAAAACTGGTCAATCTATTAAATACCCGTACTTCTATAGCATCTTTTAGAGTAGGCCAATCAATAAGGGCCTTGATTTTCTAATCTTCCATCTTGATCTCCTCTGATGAGATGTTGCGATCCAAGAAGGTAACCTCCTTTTGCCAAAAGGCACACTTTGACTTCTTACGGTAAAATTTCCATTGTTGTAGTCATCTTAGGACTTCTTGCACATGATTCACATGGTCTGCCTCTATCTTGCTATAGATTAAGATATCATCCAAGAACACCACCACATACGGATCCAATAGTCCTTTCAACACTTGATGCATCTAATCCATGAAGACTACTGGAGCATTAGTGAGCCCAAAAGGTAGAACTCTCTACTAAAAATGCCCATACCTTGTATGAAAGGTAGTCTTTTGTACATCCTTCCTATCAATGGAGATTTGCCAATAGCCATTGCAAAGATCCAACTTGGAAAAGTAACATCCTCCACTCAATTGATCAAGCAAGTCATCGATCTGAGGCAAAGGATATGCATTCTTCATTATTTTCTTATTGAGTCCACGGTAATCAATATAGAAATGAAGTCCCTCATCCTTCTTTGGAATGGATAGCACTCATGCTCCCCAAGGAGAGGTGCTATGTCATATAAAGTCTTTCTCCAACTACTTTGTAAGTGTTGTCTACAACTCCTCCAACTCCTTTGGTGAGAGTTGATAGATTGGTCTACTCACTAGAGTACTCCTTGGTAATAACACAATCTTGAAGGGCATACCGTGATTGGAGGGTAATCCCTTTGGTATCATCCAGAAATAAGTCCACAAACTCCTCAACTATCTGATCGACCATTGCTTGATGAGGCTCTTGGCTCTCCTCAGATTGTCCTTGTGCAATCGGCTTGATCCACATTGTAAAAATAGACTTATCTTCCTCCAAAGCTTGCTCTATGGTTGCTTCATTGAAAAACTTCCCATCTAGGGACTCATCTTTCTTCAAAGCTTGCTCCGTGGCTGCTTTCTTGGTAAACTTCCCATCTTGGGACTCATCCTCCTTCAAGGCTTGCTCTATGGCTACCTTCTCGACAAACTTCCTATCTTAGGACTAACTATTTGTAGGTATCTTACTCAAAGATGCCAAACAACCTAATCAGAAATTCCTACCTTGTTGTTGTACTTGAATTTATCATTGGGTCCAATCAAATTGAACCTTATAATGTTCAAGCCAATGTAGTCCTAGAATGAGATCATGGTGTAGAGGTGCCACTACAAACCTCATACACTCCAAATACTCCTTCCCAATCTTGAAGGTAACAAGATGCAAGGTATAGAATGCAAAACCCTTTCTACCATCCGCCATAATCAATCTACTTCCAATTATTAGCTTGATAGGAATACCCAATTCCTTTGCTACTTGTATAGACATGCAATTTTCTAAACTTCCAAAATCAACCAGAATCCTACAACCCCAATTAGATAGTGTACCTTGCAAGTGAAGCAAAATTGCATAGGTTTAGCCTTCAATTCCATTATGACTAATCAAGCTCCCAATAGGTGGCTCAAAATCTCCTACTAGGATTCCTTGTTTCCTTGATCATTCTGCTCTGTAAACTCCATCTGGGCAACTTGTTGAGGTTGCACATTCTTGAGTAGACATTCAATGATACAATATCCTAATTGGCAACAATAAAAACAACCACCGTTTTGTTGCAATCTCTCTTTATCTATAGTGCCAAGTGGTCTCTGTTGAATGGCATCAATCTCCATTGGTGTCTGATCCTCCACTTGTGTGTAGTGTATCGGTAGTGTAATAATATGAAATTAAGCAATGAAGTTAGTAGGGCTAACAAAGTAGCAAATAAGACAAATTAGCCTTGAATATTCCAGAAATATCTAGGAAGCTTCTTGGGAAGCTTCCCAATTAGCTTAGCTTACACCTCAAGTAAGTAGTTTCTAGAAGAAAGCTTCTAGAAACTTCCAACTAGCTTAGCTTGCACGCCAAGTAGAGGGCTTCTAGAAGGAAGCTTCTTGAGAAGCTTCTTGGTTAACTTGGCTTGCACAGTAAGAAAGCAACTCAAGGAAGCTTCTTGAGAAGCTTCTCAAGGGTCTTGTATGCTACCTATAAATACCAAAGCCAAAGCTCATGCTAGGCATTTAGAGTTTTCCCTCTTTCAAGTGTTCCAATGTGAGTTTCCATTCTCCTATTTCTCTCCTTGGTCTTGGTCTTTTACAGGTAGATTTTGTGGAGCTCGAGGTCAACCAAGTTGTTGCAACCAAGGAATCAAAATGTTTGGCCAACCACATGGCTTCCTCCAAGTGTTGTGGCTCTTGCATCGTTACCTCTAATTTGGTTCTTGACTTCAAGCCCCTTGTAAATCAATCCAGAGCTTCACCTTCTAGTATATCTAGAGTTTGCATGATGTAACTTCTTACAAAGCCAATCTGTTTGAATTGTATCAACCTATCTCATGTAGCTTGTGTGGCATTTATAGCTTAGAACTGACTAATTATTGCACTCTTGAATTCTTCCCATGTCAAGATTGATGAAAAAATTTTCCATTTAGCTTGCTCTACTCAAAATCTCCACCATGGCTTTGCTACTCCATCCAATTGGCTAGAAGCCAAGAGAATCTATTTTTGGTTGTCTTGCAGATTTGTAGCTTCAAAATAACATTCATAGTCAAACACAAAATTCTCCATTGCACTCGAGAGATTCTTACCTTCAAATACCTTGGGTTTAGGGAATCGGATTTGATCTTCTCCTTCTTGAATTGATACTCTCTCTACTTGCTCTTGTCGTCAAAGATCTCGTTCATCCAACAATCAAGTAAAGTGCTCAATTTGTTGCTGTGTAGCAAGGATAACATTGGGCTGCTATGGTTGCTACTCTATCATACCGCCCCTAATCTATCTAATTTATTAACACATAGAAGCAACAAGTCCACCGTTCTCCATAAGTTACAACTGGAAGCACCAAGGGTCCCTCAAATATAGTGATTATATGCATAAAATCTTATCCAAAGTGTGAGGTGATGAATTATGTGAAACAATGCTTGGGTAGTACTTGGACACAAAAATCGCAATGGTTTGGTGGAAGTAGATTTAGTGGTCCATAAATTCCATCCATCCCATTTCTGCTTTGATACCAATGTAAGAGATTGAGACCAAGGAGAGAAATAAGAAAATAAAAACTCACATTGAGACACTTGAATGTGAGAAAACTCCAAATGCCTAGCATGAGCTTTGGCTTTGGTATTTATAGGTAGCATACAAAGCCCTTAAGAAGCTTCTCAAGAAGCTTCTTGAGCCACTTTCTTAGAGTGCAAGTCAATTTAACTAGAAAGCTTCTCAAGAAGCTTCCTTCTAGAAGCCGCCTACTTGGCATGCAAGCTAAGCTAATTGGAAGCTTCTAGAAGCTTCTAGAAGCTACCAGCTTGGGATGCAAGTTAAGCTAGTTAGGAAGCTTCCCAAGATGTTTCCTAGATACTTCTAGAATATTTGGGGCTAATTTGGCTTATTCCCTACTTCATTAGCCTTACTAACTATATTGTTAAACTCCATATTGTTACAAAGGGGATATTCTCTCCAAAGGACTTTGTACTTAATATGTTGTTGATGATCACGTTGAATATGGCAATGTGCAAGGATAAAATCAACTTCATACTCCTCATGATTGTTGATAGGGAAAGGAAGAGGAAGTTGAAGAGGTTGGACACAAGAGGAAAAGGAAGATGGATTAGAAATAAAGGGTTTCAACTTGGAAACATGAAAGATAAGGTAGATTTGCATATGATAAGGCAAAGCAAGGCGGGGCGATAAGCAATAGGAGAAATGATTTGGATGACATCAAATGGACCTTTTCAATTAGGAGAAAGTTTACAAACTTGGGTATTAAGTGGGAATAGTAGGTACTAAAAGAGAGCATAATGTTATCATCAAGTTGAAAGGTGAGATTACAATGATGTTGGTCAACATATTATTTTTGACAATTCTGAGCAACAAGGAGATGAGATTTGGCTTGTTATAAAGAATGAGATATTATGGTCAAGAAGATGAAAATATGAAGGAAATGAGATGGAGGAAGAGCAAGAAGGGAATTTGGAACAAGTGTGTCTTGGCCAAAATTAAGAAAGAAAGGAGAGAATTTGATACTTCCTTATTTAGAATTATTATAGGCAAACTCAACAACTACAAGACATTCATCCTAGTTAGTATGGTGAATGTTGAAAAAGGCACAAAGCATATACTCCAAGGTGCAATTTGCATGTTTGGTTTGTCCATCAATTTGAGGATGATAAGCCGTGGATGACACAAGCTTGGTATCAAGTAGTTGGAAGAGTGCTTGCCAAAATTAACCAAGCAAGTCCATACTTGTTGGATGATTGGGTTGAGGAGCATGGGATTTGCTCAACAATTAATGGTTTATGGCAAGCAACAATAGTTAGGTGAGGAGTTGCCAACTAGATTTGCCTTTGAGCAAGCTTGGTTCACAACTAAAGCTATTTTATTGGATAACTAGAGTGAGATTATTTGTTTAATGGGACATTTAAGGAAGGTCTATACACCATAGAGGGTTTTATTATTAGACTCTGGTGCAAAAAAAGTTATGTTGGGGAAGGCTGCAATTGTTGGTCTTGAGTTATAATACCAATGTGAAGATGTATCCATTTTAAATCCATATATCTCTAGGGATGATTCTACACAATACATCATATGTGGAGAGCTCATTGTCTAGATTTAGCTTGATCATCCAACTAATAGTTGTTTGGTCAAAGCCTAGGCCATTGTGACAATAGCAAAGTCATATGATGTGCTAGTTGGTGGATTAGTGTTATACTCCATGGGTTTCAATATTGATTATTGGGAAGAGATAGCTTCCTATAGGCTAAGTTGGTCTCTTGGGTAGAAATTACACCTCGAAGAATGTAGTGTCACCCTCTATAGTGCAGCACATAAAGGGAAAACATAGTATCTACTTTCACTACAAATAGTTAGGTGAGGGATAGGTCGATTGCCTACTAATATGCTTTAGTAGTCTTGGCTCATTATAGTCAAGAACCATGACATCAATTTTAGCTTTTAATGGTTCTATCACTTAGCTTGGTGACTTATTGGAGGGGAATGCCCATGCAGAGGATACTTGAGGTGATCATTTAGATTTGGAATATAAGTGGGATCGTTCCATCCACTTTAGATGTTCTATTGTGGAGTTCTGAGGAGGCATTGTAGTAGCATATGGATCAATTGGTGTAGTAGGCTTGGAGTGGAGCCTTTGTACCACTAGGAGACTAGTGTGAGGATGAGCCTCCAAAGTCTATTATGTTGTCACCTTTGGATACCACACTTATTGCTTGGTAATATCCAATAGAGAGAGTATGCCTATTGGAGTATGCCTATTGGAGTTGTTTGGTTGGTTAACACAAGACTAGCTATAATACTATAGGTAGGTATATTGGTTCAGATATACTTGTATGTGGAGAGAGATGAGATAGCTAGGCAAGTATCTCTACGTCATGTGGAACACTTGGCCTATTGGTATCCTAAGTTATTATTGATGTCAAAAGTCAAGGATTACCAAAAGACCCTACTAGTAGACATTTTCTTGCTAGTGGTGCAAGATGTGGAGAGACATGGTCCCATTCATTTGGTGATTTTGGGATGGCTATGTAAGGGATATATTGTATAGGATCCTTGTTTTGGTGTGTTTTGGAAGATGTTATGTATACTACCTCCCTAGCAAGGACCGCATCATCCCTCACAACCGCATCATCCCGCATCTCTCACAAAGTGTGGCAAGCAACCAAAGCATTAGAGTTGGGTCAACTCCTAATGTAAACATGTCATTGGTTGAGAACAAAGGGAAGTGCATAATCAATTAAGTCGCCACCAACATCATGCTAAACTCAATTTGTGTAGTAATAAGTGATTGACTACCATCTAGTCCATCATGCACTCTATCATAACCTACCATACCTATATTAGGACATCTAGGAGCCATGGATGGTGTCTATGGTGCCTTAGAGAATGTGAAAGACTAGAGAAGTCCAACCTATCTACTAGACTCTCCTCTTTATAGGTCCAACTCCATTGATGCTCCCTTAGGCTCTAGAGCACATACAACACTCTTAATCATTATGGTGGATGCATCTCCTTGTGCTGCTCTATACATAAAGTTCAAGGCATCTCTATCACCAACATAAGAGGTTGAAGCCTCAACACCCAAATCTAACTTCCTTTGAGCTAAGGCTATGCTAGCTAATCTTTGCTCCAATCTCTCAATTTGAGTAACCGTGGCTATATCAAGAGCAAGGGTAAATATTACACCCCTACCAGGTGTGGATCCTTTACCACCACCTCAACCACCTTGTCCTCCATGACTTGGAGCTCCTCTACCACCTACCATAGTAGCGCTACCACTTTGTAACCCTAGGTGAAGATCAAAGCATTGGTCATTGGTGCAACCAAATCTTTGGCAATGGTCATAGTATCTTTGTGTTGGTTAGAATACACCAAAGGTATCATGTCCACTACCCTAAGTGCACCCTCTCTTGTGGTAAGGTCTGCCAAAAGTCAAACATGTAGCACCACCACTCATTGGCTATTGTTGACTCACAAATGAAGATAAGGGTCTAGCTATACTAAGCACTCCAATTGCTTCAAAAGATGTGGGCTATCCACTTTGACCTTGGAAGCTAACATGATATGGTGCACTTTGTTGCACTCTAGGAGAAGTAATAGCTATGAATGAGATCTCCCTACCAAATCCAAATGTTACCACTCTCTCCTCTACCATGTTAAGCCCAATGCACTTAGCCAAACTAAAGACCATTGCTAAATTAGATGAGATAGCTTATAGCAACATAACATCATGTAATCTATGTTGCAACTCCTTTTCTATGATCCCAAACCAAAATTGGATAACCATGGCTATAATAACTCCCTAAGTGAAACTAATCAGCAACCTCATGCAAGTGTATGTATCATGTAGGCTCTCTTTAGCTTTCCATTGGAACTCTTGCAAGCTCCTTAGCTTGTTAGTCCACACTCCTTGGTAGTTCTACCTCAAACATGGGAGTAACTCCACCATGGGATTAAACCTTGGTTATTGCACCACCTCCTATAGCCGTATTGATGGAGATGTAGTGTGGAGACCATATTATCTCTTTAGCTCAATCTCATCTAATTGAGCTCTCTTGAACTCATGGTAGTCATCCATCAGCAAACCCTCCAAGTGTTAGAACAACTCCTTTCATGCCATGAAGGATGTTAATAAAGTGGGTTCTACATTTATTGCAAACCACACCAACTATCAAACTATTGGATGAGACTAGTGCTTGTGGCCTTTGGAGGCCCCTAAAATCTTATCTATGTCTCAAAAAATTTGTGTAGGCACATTGGGTGTACTCTCAAATGAATCATCTCCTATATCAAACTCCAAATTAGAGTTAATCTCATCCCTCACTAGGACTTGAGATATAGGTTAATACCAAGTGCCACTTTGTGTAAACCCATTGTGTACTACAACAATATCTCCATTGGAATCCCCCAAGAACATTGTCTTGACAATGCAACTTAAACCATAATTGTAACTATCACAAGTACCCCACCAAGGATCACCACTAAGTGCCACTACCAATTGAACACCACTCACTAATGTAGTTCTAATTAGGACAACTACTCTGGAGGAAAATGTGACCTATAATTTACCTCACAACATGAACTCTCATGATTTGCATATCATCACTCTAGCCTCACTAAGCAAAAGCATACCAAAGCACCAACATTCTAAAGTTAAGGCACCTCACAAAAACATGATACACCAATAAGAAGTAGAGAATAGAGGAGGTCCAATCACAAGAAGTCTAACACAAATTATCCATCTCATAAATTAACACAAGATTGACTCTATTACCATTTGGCATTTGATATAACAAGAATTTCTATCTACTCCTTAACTATTAGGATCACCAAGGATGAGACCAAATTGCCTCTCCTAGCCAAAGCTACATGTGTATAGGTATTAGTCAACCAATCATTATGACAACAAGTGAGAGTGGATCAGTTGGCTAGGGCACCAGTCTAGGAACCAAGAAATATGGGTTCAAACCCTATTGCATATATCTAAAAGGGTGAGCAGATTTTACCAAATGATGACCAAAAACTATCATAAACTTATCTAAACTAGCTATCCTCACACCAACAAGCTACCTTGCTAGCCTTGTGTAGACTCTCTAGCCTACAATCCTTTGCCTCAAAATTCTCTAAATGACAATGAGGCCTTTCTTCTTGCCAATCTGATGCACCTCATCTAGAATTGGTTGACCAAACCCTCTCTAACTTTAGACAACTTGTGCCAACTCAACATCCAAATCTAGACAACCTTTTTCAATCTGATCTACCTCCTCTATAGTTGATTGATTGCCAAATCCGCTACTAATTATCAACTTGTGCCAAATTGGGAGGATCTTGTAACCAAAAGAAACCTTTCTTCTTGCTAATTCAAATGCTTTCCAAATTTGGCAAACATTCACCAACTCAAGTAATAGCTAGGGCAAGTTTTTCAACCTTCAATTGTAGACTATAACACCTATTTTTGCATGTATGTACTATTGTGATAGTTAGTTGGTATTATAAGTACTTGAGAGATATTATTTATATGGAGATAAAGGATGGTTCTGAATTAGTCATTATTAGCTAAAGTTGATCATAGCTAAGATAAAGAGGACCCATAGAAAAAGTTAGAAAAAGAGGACCTTAGAAAAATTTGCCATGCATATATATATCGCTACACAACATACATCATTGTCAACATCATACACTATAGAAGCACAATTCACAGATAAGTCATACATAGACTCTAAAGTGCCACAATTAATCAGTTTGGTTATAAAACTCAAATCACACTCAATCAGATCAGTACTTGATTTGTCACTAAATGATTTGCCAAAAATTGGCCTTGATTACAATCAAGTTACACCCACTCTAGCTAAGAGACTCCAGGTGACGCTCGCTGGCTTTCTGTCCACTCTAGCCAAGAACTCAAAGGCTCAACAAAAAAGAAGTAAGCTCTCTGGACATGCACTCCCAAGGTATACTCCTTATTTCGATGTAGGTTTCACACCAATGGTCTTGCTAACGGAACACCCAACAGTGCAAATGGTGCAAGCAACAGTGGGCCCTACCATGTAGTTAGTACCCAACACACAAAATTTAACCGACTGCAAGTAGTCTACGAGTAATCACCAAAATACCTCTAACTACTATCACTACTACTCCAGTGTTTGAGCAATCTAGATGCAAAGCTACAAATGGCATGACAATTGTTGTGCATATATATGCCACTACATAACATACATTGCTGTCAACATCATACACTATAGAAGCACAACTCACACATAAGTCATACATAGACTCCAAAGTGCCACAATTGCCTCCCTAGCTGGCGGTTAGGTCCTTCTAACTCTAGATAGCTATCTACTCTAAGTATATGGTATACTCTATGATGGGCAAAGATCATGAGGTTGGGTGCTATCTAGCCACATCGTTAGTTGCTTGACTACAATCTATACCATATAAAGGATGAACTAGCTATAGGTCAAGTACATCTAGGACATAACCACTGTCCTTGAGGAACCATCAAGAAAGGAGGAGTCATACATGCCATATGCCATCCGCTCAAACAACTATCACACACTAACATAGTAGCAACTTCACTTGAAGAGCTACATACACCTCAAGCCTGCCCGTACAAGTTCCAAGCTTGGGTCCATAGTACCATCAATGTTTAGGAGGTGGCATGGTGCACAATTGTGCACAATTGTGCACATGATCCTTCCAAATAACTTCATCATGTCCTTCCAACCCAAGGACTCCAATTGGCAAAACCTCACACAATCTCAAGATAGTGCATCTTGTAGAAACATCAAGTGTCATCAGTGTTGTTTGTTGTAGATATACATAGTCCCTTGGATGAAATCAATGGATTGAGGGTCTATAACCTCCTCCTCAAATAATAACATAGCATAAGGTATCTTTACAATGAGCAATTGCCAAGTTCTCAAAGGCTATTGACATCACTCTCCAAAAGATCTCTGCCTGTTGAGAACACACGCTCATCCATACATCTGGATCATCTAAGTTCAACACTATAGAGCATCTTGACAAATGGCCGTAGGTAAATTTGGATCTTGCCCATAGAGTAGGAAGTAAGGAGAGAAGGATGCTAAGGAGGCTTGTTGGATGAACTGATAGCCCATGGCCAACCAAGGTAATTGGAGATCCCAATCTCCCAAGTGGCCTCTTTGCAAACCATACTTCCATAATTCTCTCTTCATTATCAAAACCACTCTCTCTACTAAGCCATTTGCCTCAAGGTGATCTTGGGAGGTAATACAATGATCAAAAAAACCCTTGTCACACAAGACTTCAAACTCTCACAAGAACTCTATACCCTGATCAGACAAAACCTCAACTGGTGCACCAAAATGACTAAGAACTTGATCCAAGAACCAATAAGCCGTCCCTTTACTGGACTTGTCAAGAAGTGCCACCAACTCAATCCACTTGGAGACGTGCTCTACCATCACCAAAACGTACCGATGATGTCTCATAGTCAACAATAAAGGTCTAACAAAGTCCAAACTCCAATAATATCCCAACACCATGATAGGTAATGGGTGTAATTGCAGCATAAGAGCATTAAATGATGCTCTTACTTGGTCACAAACCACACATCTGGCAACAAACTCCTTTACATTGGTCTGCATATTGTGCTACCAATAATGACTTTAGAGCAAGCAATATGTATGATTTACTCCAAAATGTTATAGCTCCTCATGAGCATGACGGACCAATTGTAGTCTTTAAGATGGAAGTGGTACTACTCTCACTCAACCATCCTCCCATACATGAAAAAGGTGTCTGCCCTCCAATCTGAACCGTCTAGCTCATTGAAGAACACGGTCTCTCTCCTTGGCCCCAATTGTGCCACCCACAACACTAGTGCAAAGATAGTCCATCTCTAAGACATCAGAATAAATGTCTCGCTCAACTATATCGATATCTTTACTCTCTTTTTCTATGACCTCAATAACTCCTCCTCCATGCATTGAGAGAGATACCACCAAAGCCTCAAAGAATATACACAAAAAGATAGATGCATGCCAACCTGACACCATCTCCTCATCTATCTTACCATGCCAACGTGCTTTGGTCTAATCTTGTTGGTTGGGACATGGATTTCTAGTCAACCCATCTGCATCACGATTCACCACTCCAAGTTTATGAACAACCATAAAATCATACTCTTGTAAAATTAGAGCACATTGCGCAAGCTTCCTTGAAAGCTTGTCGGACTCCATCAACCACTTTAGTGGCTGATGCTCAATGATGAGAGTAAAGGAGTTACCAAATAGATAACATTGGTAATGTGCTATTGCCCAAACTATTACCAAGCACTCTCCCTCATAATACCTATACTTTGCCTCCACTGAATTGTTGGAGCGACTAGCATAGGCCACCACAAACTCCTTCTCCTCATCGTCATGTTGGGTAAGCATTGCTCCAAGCTCAACATACTCCAATCAATATGAACCTGAAATGTTCATCCTCTAATCGGTTTCCTCAAAATAGGAGCAAATGTCAATCTCTCCTTGAGCTCTACAAAAGCTCTCTCCTGCTCATCTTCCCAACACCACTCATGTGTAAGCTTGGTTGGCTTTATCAAGGCCTTGGCAATGACACTAAATCCTCTAACATAGGGGCAATAGAAGTTTGCCAACTCAAAGAATGCTTGCACTCTACTCACATTTATAAGTCAAGGAATACATGCAATAGCCTCCACCTTGGTCTGCTAAACACCAAGTCCTCCGAGGGTAGATAGCATGACCCAAATACTCAACCTGCTCCTAAAAGAACTTACACTTCCCAAGATGTAATTTGAGTCCATGAGATCTCAACCTCTCAAACACCTCCAACAAATGTCTCTCATGCTCTTCCACAATAGTAATATAGACCAAAATATCATCAATATAGCACGAGCAAAATCCAACCCAACTAGGATCTTATCTATGATCCTCTAGAACTCAACAGTAGCATTCTTTAACCCAAATGGTAAGAACCTCCACTGATATAATACATTCTTGCCATGAGGATCAATAGCCCAGAATTTTGTCTTGGACTTATCCTCCTCTTTGATTGGTAACTGATGATATCTTACTCAAAGATCCAAAGTACTAAAGACCTTTGCATGCCCAATTGCATCAAAGATCTCCTCCAGTGTAGGCATGGCATACCATACCAATCAACCCTAGTTTGTTAGTTGATAGGATGGTAATCTCCACACATCCACCTATTTGTGTAGGTGCCATGCATATCCTTCTTGGTTGGCATATTGTCGCTGATGCATACTCTCCATGTGAAATGTCCACCAAACAAGCCTCAAAAAGGTCACTACTCCGACTCTAAATCAATGTCTTCTCCATATCACTATATTGATATTGATGTTAGAAAATTGATGTATTGCTAGTCAGCTCAATCCAAATACCATGTCATTTTAGAGCACCCAAATCCTTCATATGGAAGGCAAAAAAACTCATGGAGCTCCTCAAGAACCTCCAAACTCTCTATCTTTCCTCTCTTATAAGCTTGGATCCAAGATCTGGCTCCCAAGTATCCTTTGTAACTATAGTAGGAGTGGAAGACGTGCTGATTGGCTGCTACACTAGGCCCTTGGAAGCAATAATATCATGCTTCCAAGCACTAGAGGTCCTAACCTCAGTGTGAAAAACTCTCTCTACCATGGCTGCAAGCTCTATATGTCCTCCAATTGCATCCCAAGTAGACCAAGGGTGTAATCCAAGTAGCCTATGCTCACTTAGATGGACTCTAAGTAGACCACTCTCCCTAATAGCCACTGGTTGCATCCTAAGAATACCTTGTCCACTCCGTCCATCAATCCCAACATGTGCTTAAATCATCTTGATAGGCATAGGGCTCACAAGTGTCTGAGTGGTGATGCCTATCAAGCACATCCTATGTTGCTCTGCCAAGCCAAGGCTCACAATCCAAGTCAATTAGTTAGGTGCATAGCTTGACCTAACACTTGACACCTAGATGCCTCTAACACTATTATAATAACGGTAATATTGGTGCAAAGACCCATTGCCCGCTCTCTCTCATCAATGTTGGGCTCCACCAACTATTGTAATTGTGAGTCCCAAACCAGTCTAAGACTTCCTTCTCAAAAAGCATGAGAGGCTGAGAAACTCATAAGTGTGTGAAAACCAACTCTAGGCTGTCTAACTAGGTTCACCACTGCCATAGATGACCTATCAGCCACTACCACCGTCTAAACTGACGCCCAACATCCAAGATGTCATCATAAATGATGTGGTCTAGTAGTTGAACCTCATCATAAGCATGCTATAGAACTCTCTAGGTACGAGGTTCATCCACCAAAGACAAAGATGATTAGCCTTTGATCTCACTTTGGCTGCATCTAACAATATAGTAGGTCCCATCCAAGAATGGACCTAATGTGTACTTGCCACCACTTTGGTGCAAGAATCACCTATTAAAGGAATGTTCTCCAAAAGGTAAGTTGGAAAATAGACGGATGAACATGGAGATGTCATAGTATTCATAATATCTCCCAAAACTCACCAAAACAAGGATCCTAAAGACCCAAACCTCAACCAACATGTGTATGTTCCTAACATGGCCATCCATAAATCACCAAATGAATATGCCTATGTCTCTCTAGATCATGTGCCCCCAATAAGGAAATGTTTGTTGCTAGGGCCTTCTGGTAACCCCTGACTACTGACATTAGTAATATCTCAAGATACCAATAGGCCAAGTGTGCCACATGATGGAGCAAAACTTGCCAAGCAGTCTCATCTCTATCCACATAGAAGTACCTTTATACTCGTATACCCATCTATAATACCGCAACTAGTCCAATGCTAATCCCACTAAACAACTCCAATAGACATGCTCCCTCTATTGGATACTACCAAGCAATGAGTGTGGTATCCAAAGGTGTCAAGGTAATCAACTCTGGAGGCTCATCCTCATACTGGTCTCCTGGTGGTACAAAGGCTCCACTCCAAGCCTACTGCACCAACCAATCTGCATGCTACTGCAATGCCTCCTCCAAACTTCATAAAGGAACATCCAAGGTGGATGAAAAAATCCCACTTGTACTCCAAATTGGATTGATCTCCTTTGGTATTGGAGTATCCTCTGCATGGGCATTCCCCTCCAACAACTCACTAGGCCAAGTAACAAAACCAATGAAAGCTGAAATTGAAGCCGCCATGGTCCCAAACTATAGTGAGCCAAGACTACCACTACTGAAGCACATGGTAGGTGATATACTTGTCTCTCACCAGACTACCAACCTGGTCTATAGGAGGTTGTCCCCTCCCAATAGTTGATACTGAAACCCATGGGGTATAACATTGCTTCTCCAACTAGTACATCATGTGGCTCAGCTATTGTTGTAATAGTTGAGCTCTCACCACCAAGCTATTAGTCGGGTGCCCAGGCTGAACTTGGAAAACAAGCTCCCCAAGTGTGATGTAGTATATCAAACCACCACCTAGAGATATCTGGATCTGAAATGGACACCTCTCCACATCGGTCTTCTATAACTCCAGACCGACAACTACAGCCTTCCCTAACATAAGAGGTTGTGCACCAGAATCAAGTAGGACTTTCTATGGTGTATAGACCTTCCAAGAAGGTCCCACCAAAAAAAATTCCCCATTTGGTTATCCAATAAGACAACACTAGGTGTAAACTTCACTCACTCAAAGGCCGGTCTAGCTAATAACTCCTCCAATCTAGCTATTGCTGCCTACCATAAACCACTGCTCGCTAAGCGGATCCCATGCTACTCAACCAAGTCAACTCCATTATCAACTACCTCTACTCTAGTAGTAGTAACCACATCATCCCTAATCTCACAAAGCATGGTAGACAATTTGAACACTAGGGTTGGGTCAACTCCCAATGTGCACATGTCACTGGCTGAAAATAAAGGGCAAGGCATAATCAGCTGAGCCATCCCCAACATCATGCTAGACTCAATATGTGTAATAGCAAGTGGTTGACTAGTAGATAGTCCATCATGCACCCCATCACTACCTACCACACTTACACTAGAATGTCTAGGAGCCATGGATGACGTCTGTAGGGCCTCAAAGAGTGTGAAAGATTGAGGAAGTCTGACCTGTCTCCCAACCTCTCCTCTTTGTGGGTCCAACTCCAATAATGCTCCTCTAGGCTCTAGAGCATGTACTGCACTCCTACTCACTACTATAGATGCATCCACTTGGGCTGCTCTGCACATGAAGTCCAAAGCATCTCTATCACCAGCATATGAGGTGGAAGCCTCAACACCCCAATCTGATCTCCTATGAGCAATAACCATACTAGCCAATTTGTGCTCCAATTGCTCAATCCGAGTAGCCATAATTGTATTAGAAGTAAGGGCAAGTACTGCACCACTACTAGATATAGATCTTCTACCACCACCTTGTCCTCCATGAGCTGGAGCTCCTCTACCACTAGTCATAGTAGCCCTACCACTCCATAACTCCGGGTGTAGGTCAAAGCATTGGTCACTACAGTGACCATATTTGTGGCAATGTTCACATTGTCTCTATGTTGGTTGTGATGCATCTAAGGTATTAAGTCCGCTGCCCTGATTACACTTCCTCCTATGGTGAGGTCCACCACAAGTCTAACAAGCAACACCACCACTCATTGGTTGCTACTGACCTAAAAATGAAGGTAAGGGTCTACCTTCAGTAGGCTCTCCACTTACTCCACAAGATTTGGGCCATCCGCCCTATCCTCAAAAACCAATTGGATGTGGTGCACTCTATTGCACTCTAAAAGAAGTCACTATTGTGGATGAGGTCTCCCTACCTAATCCAGATGTCACCACTCTCTCCTCCACCATGTTGAGCTCAATACGCTCAGCCAAACCAAAGACCACCGCCAAAGTAGGCGAAGTAGCATGTAACAACATAACATCACAAATTATACATCACAACTCCCTATCTAATATCCCATACCAAAATTAGACTATTTGGGCCTCAGTAACTCCTTGAGTAAAATTGATCAACCGTCTCATGGAAGTGTATACCTCGTGTAGGCTCCATCCAACCTTCTTTTGGAACTCTTGTAAGCTCCTCAACTTATCCATCCGCACTCCTTAGTAGTTTTGCCTCAAACACTAAACAAACTCCACCATGGAGTTAAACCCTTGTACCACACCACCTCTTGTAGTAGTACCTCCACTCATAGTAGCACCATCTCCAAGAGATCCACCAATGCTACTAGAGCTAGAACTCGTGGGTATAGCCAATCTACTCCAAGAAACTAAGCTTGAAGTAATGGAGATATAGTTTGGAGACCAACATTGTCTCTATAACTCAATCTCCTCCAAGTTAGCTCTCTTGAACTCATGGTAATTGTCTATCGGTGGACCCTCCAAATGTTGAAACAACCTCTTCCATGCCATGAAAGGTGTGAACATAGTCGGGTTCTACATTTGCTTAAAATCACGTCAACTATCAAACTCTTAGATGAAGTCATCCAACTCAATGGTACCCATTGTACCAGAGTAACACCTAGGGCCTTTGGAGGCCCCATAAATCATGTCCTTGTCCCACAAAAATGGTGCGGACACACCAAGTGCACTCTTAGTTGAATAAGCTCCTGGGTCAAACTCCAACTTAGAGTCAATCTCCTCCCTCATTGGGACCTAAGATACAAGCTGATACCATTGGTCAGATTTTGTGTTTTGTGTACTAACTACATAGTGGAGCCCACTATCTCTTGCACCGTTCACACCTTTGGGTGTGTCATCAACGTGACCATTGGTGTGAGACCTAGATCAAAATTTGGAGTATAGCTTGGGAGTGCAGCTCCAAAGAGTTCTCTATTATTGAGCCTTTGAGTTCCTGGCTAGAGTGGATAGAAAGCCGATGAGCGTCACCTGGAGTCTCTTAGTTAGATTGGATGTGGCTTGACTATAATCAAGGTCCAATTGTTGGCAGATCATTGAGTGACAGATCAAGTACTAATTTGATTGAGTGTGATTTGAGTTGTGTAACCAAATTGATTACAACAGAGAAGTGAGCTCTCTGGAGCTGCACTCCCAAGGTCTACTCTTGATTTCAACCTAGGTCTCACACCAACGGTCCCATTGACAACACACCCAATGGTGCAAACAATGCAAGTGACAGTGGGCCCCACCATGTAGTCAGTACCCAAAATACAAAATCTGACCGATGGCAAGTAGTCTATGAGTAACTACCAAAATACCTCTAACTCCTATCATTGCTACTCCAATGTCCAAGCAATCTAGATGCAAAGCTACAAATGGTGTGACAAAGTGGAAACAATGAGCACCACTATTTTAAATTCTAATGTATTGACTTTGTATTATTCCTAAGTGTTTGGCTTTGAGGAAAGAGTTGAGAACTCTTGGACCCACAATTCTTTCTGCTTTGAATTATTCTATAGTCCAAGGACAGCTCATGTGAAGGAATTTTTGACTTAGTAGTGGGGTCAAGATAAGACCACATGCTTAGGGAAATATTCCTATGAATATAGATATTCCTTTTAGCTTTTGAATTCTCTTGACCTTTAGTCTAATAACTTAAGTTACTCCAATAATTAGTAACTTTGGTGCATAACTATTTCAAAAGTATATAAACAAGGGGTGAGGAGGTACTCATCATCCTTTTGTTTAGAACTATCTTTCTCTCATTAAGTTCTCTAGTGTTTGCAAGTATCTCTCTCTCTTGAGTTTTAGATGTTACCAAACCAATTTTCATCTTCAGATCATCTATCTAGCTCTTGGTATTACAAAATTGTAATATTCCAAGGACAAGAGAAGTCTTCAAGAGAATAACAAGAGAGAAAATATAAATTCCACATTCAATCCTCTGATGCCTTAAAAGGAGCACCTTCTCTTTATTATATAGCCAAGGAGGATCTCCTCCAATGAAGCTCTACCATAGGATTAGGTATGGATAGGTGACCTTTCAACAAGCTCCACCCTTAGATTACTTGCTTGGATGGGTGACATGTCTGCCTTGGTCCCATCTGGTTGGTCAAATAGGCTTTGACTAGAGGGAATATTTTAGGGAATGTTCTTGTAAGAATCTCAAAATCATATGGAAAGCCCTCGGTGAGACAAATTGGGGTGGGAGGGAAGGCTAGCCCTTCCTGTATTGGATAGGAGGGAGGGTTTGTACACATTTTTGAGGCCTAATTCATATGTTTAGGCATCCAAAATTGCCTCTAAAGTTTCCAGGCCTATTTTGGCTTCTGCCTTATTAGTATAAGTTCTCTTTTGGTGATACCTCTATCTAATCTATGTTCTCCATCATGTGTAACATCCTTCCAAATGTCACCACTCCAAATTTCACCTTTAGATCATATGCCTAGCTATTGATTCTAAAGTTTCCAAGCATATTTTGGTTTTTGGCCTATTAGTAGAAGTACTCTTTTGGTGATACCTTTAGCTTATCTACTTAGTACATCATGTATAACATCCTTCCAAATATTACCAAACCAAATTTTATCTCTAGAACATCTATCTAGCTATTGGTATTACAATTAGCCTTGGAAGTGTATGATGGTGTAATACTCCAAGGACATGAGACCTGAAGAGAAACACACCATGAGAAAGACACACTTTCACACTCAAATTCCGATGCCCCAAAAGAACACCTTCTCTTTATTATATAGACAAAGAGGATCTCCTCCGAGGAAGCTCCACCATAGGATTAGGCATATAGATAGGTGACATGTCAACAAGCTCCATCCTTGGATTACTTACTTGGATGGGTGACATGTCGGTCTTGGTCCTATCTGGTTGATTAAATAAGCTTTGACCGGAAGGAACATTTTAGGGAATCTTCTTGTAGGAATCTCAAAATTTACATGGGTGAGGTACCGTTGGCAAGCTCTTGATGAGACAAACCGGGGAGGAAGGAAGGCTACCTACCTTCCATTGGGGAGTAAATTGCATATTTTTTAGGCCTAATTCATCCGTTTAGGCCTCCAAAATTGCCTTCAAAGATTATCAAGCATATTTTGATTCCTACTCTATTAGTAGAAGTCCACTTTTGGTGAAACCTCTTTCTGATCTGTTTAGTCCATCATGTGTAACATCCTTCTAGATGTTACTAAACCAATGTTCACCTTTAAATCATATGTCTAACTATTGATTCTAAGGTTTTCAAGTCTATTTTGGTTTCTACCCTATTAATAGAAGTACTCTTTTAGTGATACTTCTATCTAATCTATTTTGACCATCATGTATAATATCATTCCAAATGTTACCAAACCAAATTTCACATCTCTCATATTGCTAGCTCTTGGTATTCCCAGATGGAGTTTGAGTGCCTTGCTTTCTTAGTCCATGGTGCGCTACCATAATAGTTATTAGAGGTTCATCTTGAGTGAGAGATAGGCTGGCTCATAGTACAATATCCACAAACTTCCCATCCAAATCTGGACAACCTCTGCTAATTTGGTGCACTTTTGCTATAGGTGGTTGATTGCCAAATCCTCCATTAATTATCAACTTGAGCCAAATTGAGAGAAGAAGGATCTCCAAATCCCTAATTCAAGGAGATGTGCTCACAAATGCACATCCAATTTTGCTTTTCAAGTCCAATTTGCAACAATAGGGTTTCCAATTTCACTCTTGCCTTCAAATTGACATCCCTTGATTCAAATATGACCTCAATTTGGAGAAATTTAGCCAATGCTTTTGCACAATATCTACTCCATTACCAAATACACATAAAATTTAATAAAACTTCCACATAAAATTCCTAAGCTAGGGTTATATTTCACTCTCTTGTCCTCAAATTGATATCCATTGACTTGCAATTGACCTCAATTTTGAGAAATTTAGCCAACACTTATGCATACTATTTGCCTCACTACCAAATCTGCATCAACTTGAAGAGAGCTTCTACATACAATCACTCTCAAGGAAATCTAGGACCACAATTGAATATACCTATGGTCTGCCATGCATGGAGATTCCACCAACATCCTTAGTTCACCCAAGTTCCCCTTGACTCTTACTTCTTTGATGTAATTTGTTCACTTTTCCACTCAAATCACACTTAAATCAGATTTGAACTTGATCTTACACTCAATATTCTACCAACAATTGGGCACTAATTACAATCAAACCCTACCCACTCTAGATAAGAGACTATAGGTGAAATCCACTAGCCTTTGTCTACCATAGCCAAGAACTTGAAGGATCAACATCAAAGAAGTAACCTCTCTACAGCTACACTTTGAAAATATATCCCTCTACTTGACTTAGGTCTTTATTCCTAATGACATTGCTAGCTGCACATTTGATGGTGCAAATAATCCAAGTGATAGTGGGTCTTACCATGTAATCAATAGGCCTAACATGAAATATGGCCACCATCAAGTAGTCCATGAGTAACTACCAAAATAACTATGATTACCAACACTATCATTCCAACATCCAAGTAAACTAGCTTTGGCACTACAAATATCATGACACCCCCAATATGTGCCTAGATTGTCTTGATAAGCACCAAGCTCATAAGTTTCCAAATGTAGATGCTTATCAAGTGCATCATATGTTGTTTGGAAAATCCAAGGCTCACAATCTAGATCAAATAGTTTAAATCCAAAGCTTGACATAACATCTAATGCCTAGATGCCTCTTACATGATTGATACAATGCTAATATTGGCATAGAAACCCATTGTCTTTCTTACTCATCAACATTAGGTTCAACCAACTATTATTGTAAATGAGAGTCCCAAAAAATTCCAAGACTTCCTTCTGAAGAAGTATGGGAAGCTAAGAAAGTTATGAGTGTGGGTAAAGCAGCTTTGGGTTGCCTTACAAGGTTCACCATTGCTATAGATGACCTATCAACCACTCTCACCATTTGAGATTATCATTTAGCATCCAGAATATCATTGATACTAAGGTGTGCTAGTTGTTGAATCCCATCATAAGCATGTTGTAAAACCTCTTTAGGTAGATGTTCATCTATCAAAGATGAAGATTATATGCCCAAGATCTAACTCAAGCCACATCCAACAAGACTATAGAGTTGATCTAAGACCAACCCTAATGTGTAATCTTCATCACCCAAGTGCAAGTAGTACCCCTTCCATCTAAAAGGCATGTGAGTTGGCTTATCTCTTGTTCAAGATGAACCTTTGATGACTATTAGGGTAACCCATCTTGGACTAAGAATGAAAATAAACAACACTCAAAGCCAAAATTAATATCTTTATACGTCACACATGCACCAATGTGTGTTACATTTACTCTCAGATTAAGATTTCACTTTGTTCTCAAAATGAAAGTTCCTTCACCTTTTATGATATAACTTTAACTTGTCATGGTTACTCCTTTCAAAGTTTCTTCCTCCAAACTCCTTGCAATCATTCATAAGTGTAATTGCCCCACACCTTCTCCATAATGAAAGATCTAAAGTACTTAGAAAGAATTTCTTTTGCATCCTTTTGAATCAAATAGATTCAAATAACATTACCCAATCACCTTCCTTGAAGAGCTTTACCTTCTTCTTGCCTTACCTCTTGTTATAATTCTCTTGTTTTCCTTGGGCTTGCTCCACTTAAGCCATAACAACTGCTCTTGCCTCCTCCACTTACATGAGTTGGTTCTTCCTTGACTTCTTTGTATCACCTCTTGTTCCTTCTTCAATTTCCTATGTATGCTTTGGAAGGTAGGAAGATCAAAGTGAATAGGTAAAGTAGACTCAATACCATATACCAAATCAAATGGAGAAAATCAGGTGGATATCTTCCACCTGATTGATACCACCTTTCTTCATGCTTATCTTATACTTCCATATAACTACATGAACACTCTTATCCCAGTAATGTTTTTCTTCCTCCATTTTGCATCTTTGGCCAAGATCATACATAAGGTTTGTGTAACAATAGGAAGTTTACAAATGAGTTAGTCAAGACTAATAAAGCAAAAAATATGCCAAATTCACCAATAATTATAAGAATATTCTAGAAGCATCTAGGGAGCTACTTGGTACTTTCCAAGTATTGAGTGATATGCATTTCAAATGGAGGAAGCTTCTTGGCTAGCTTAGCTTGCATGCCAAGTAGACACCTTCTAGAAAGAAGCTTCTTGGTTAGCTTGGCTTGCATTCTAAGAATATGACTTTTAAGAAGCTTCTTGAGAAACTTCTCAAGAGCCTTGTATGTTCCCTATAAATACCAAAGCCTAAACTCATGCTAGGCAATTGGAGTTTTCTTCATTCAAGAGTCCCAATGTGATCTTTCAATTTAATCTTCCATGCTCCTATTTCTTTTCTTGGTCTTAACAATGGTATCCAAGCATGATCGGGATGCATGGAATTTATGGACCACCAAATCCATTTCCACCAAACTATTAGTATTTTTGTGTCCATGTATTTACATGGATATGAAAAACTGCATGAAATGATACCCAAGTAGCATTTAATGCAGTTCATTGTCTCATGCTTTGGGAAGAATTTGTTGAATGCAATCACCTTGTACAATGAACCCTTGATACTTCCAATTATAACTTATAAAGAATGGTGAACATGTTGAATCTATATATTAACTTAGATAATTGTAGGTAGTTTGATAAAGTAGTAGCTATGGTGGGAATACTTGAAATTATCATTGCTAAGTAATAACAAATTGAGCACCTTACTTGTTTGTTGGAAGACCAAGACCATCAACGACAAGGGCATGTAGAGAGAGCACCATTTGGAGAAGGAGAAGAGAAAATAAATTTCCAAAGCCCAAGGTATTTGAATGCAATAATCTTTTGGGCATAATAGAGATTCTTTTGATGATTGTGAATGTTATTTTGAAGCTACAAATCTTCATGATGAACGGAGATAAATTTTCTTGGTTTCAAGCCAATTAGATGGAATGGCAAAAATATATTGGAAATTTTGAGTGGAGCAAGCTGAATGGTAGTTTGTTTTGCTTATCTCAATATTGAAAGAATTCAAGAGTGTAATAATTGGATGATTCTAAGTTATAAATGCCACACAAGCTACATGAGATAGATTGGCAAAATTGACACAAATTGGTTTTATAAGAAGCTATATCACTCAATTCCAAAATACCAAAATGCAAATTCTAGATATAATAGAAGATGAAGCTTTGGAATAATTTGTGATGATCATGCACCAAATTAAAAGTGATCATGTGGGAACCTAAACACTTGGAGGAAACCGTGCAATTGGCTGAGTGCTTTGATGCTTTGGATGTGATAACTTGGTCTCAACCTCGATCTTCATTGAACGTGCACACACACTACACATAGGTGGAGAAGCCAACACCAATGGAGATCAATGCCATCTAATAGAGACCACTTCGCATTATAGAGAGTGAAAGATTATGACAAATGGTAGTTTCTTTGGTTGTTTACAAATTGGGCATCACATTGTTGAATTTCCACTCAAGAATGACAACCTTGACAAATCATGAAAATGGAGTTTATGGAGTATGATGATCAAGGAAACAAAGAATCTCAATAGGAGAATTTGAGCCACCTACTAGGAATTTGATTAGTTCTAATAGGATTAAAGCATTGACCTATGCAAGTTTGCTTCACTTGCAATGTATGATATCCAATCATGGTGATAAGATTTTGGTTGATTTTTGAAGTTCAAAGAATTGCATGTCCATGCAATTAGCAAAGGAATTAGGTTTTTCTATTAAGCCCATAACTGAAAGTAGTTTGATGATGGTGGATGGTAGAAGGGTTCTATATTCTATTCCTCACATCTTGTTACATTCAAGATTGGAAAGGAGTATTTGGAGTGTTTGAGGTTTGTAGTGGCACCTCTACACTATGACATCATTTTAGATTTGCCTTGGCTTGAATGTCATAAGGTTCAATTTGATTGGACCAATGAAAGTTCAAGTACAACACCAAGGTAAGAACTACTAATTAGGTTGTTTGGCATCTATGAGTAAAACACCTAAGAATAGTCAATCTCATAATAGGAAGTTTGCCAATAGAGCAACCATAGAGTAAGTTTTGGAGGAAGATATTCCTATTTTTGTGATGTGAACAAACCGATTGTGCAAATAGAATCTGATGAGGGCTAAAAGTCCCATCAAGCAATGGTTGATCAAATAGTTCAAGGATTTAAAAATGTGTTTTTGGATGATTTGTTGAAGGGATTACCCTCTAAACATGGCATGCTTGTCAAGATTGAGTTATTGCCAAGAAGGAATACAATGAGTAGACCAATCTATTGGCTCTCACCAAAGGAGTTGGACGAGATTTGTATAACATGGATAGAGTTGTTGGAGAAGGATTTCATATAACATAGTACATCTCCTTGGGGAGCACTAGTACTATTTTTTCCATAGAAGGATAGAGGATTGCACTTCTATATTGATTACGGTGGCCTCAATAAAAATAGTGAAGAATGCATATCCCTTGCCTCAAATTGATGACTTTCTAGATCAATTGAGTGGAACATGATACTTCTTTAAGTTGGATCTCTAAAATGGCTATTGGTAGATTCTCATTGATAGAGAGGATGTGCAAAAGACTACCTTTCACACAAAGTATGTACATTTTGAATGGAGAGTTCTACCTTTTGGGCTCATTAATGCTCCACTAGTCTCCATGGATCATATGCATTGGGTGTTAGATGAGCTATTGGATTGGTACAAGGTGGTATTCTTGGATGATATTTTAATCTATAGCAAGATAGAGGTAGAACACATAAATCACATGCAAGAAGTCCTAACACAACTACGTCAATGGAACTTTTACTACAAGAAGTCAAAGTGTGGCTTCTGGTAGAAGGAAGTTACCTTCTTGGATCATAAGATCCTATTAGAGGGGATCAAGATAGAAGAGGAGAAAATCAAGACCATTATTGATTGGCCTACTCCAAAGGATACAACAAAAGTGTGGGCATTTAATGGATTGGTAGGTCTTTACCAATGGTTCATCCACTATTATGGTCATGTGCCTGCACTATTGACTGGCCTCTTGGAGAAGACCTCAACCTTTCAATGGACCACCAAGCATGAAGAAACATTCTAGAAGTTGAAACATATGGTGTCTTCAAGACCCATTCTTCAACCATATGATCCTCAACTACCTTGTGTAGTTGATTTAAATATATCTAAGTTTTCCATTGAAGTTATGTTGCAACATGAATTTCCAGATGGATTACATCTCATTGTCTTTGTATCTCACCAACTAAACACCATAAAAAGGAATTGCTATGCTTGAGATTAAGAATAGCTAAAAATAATATATACTACAAAGATATAGAGGTATTATCTCCTAGGGAAACAAGTGATCATGCAAAATGATCACAAATCCTTGTTGCAAACTTTACATTTGGAGCACATGAAGAGTCGACATCATCAATGAGAGGAATATTAACAATTGTTTGACCTCAAACTTGATAGGTTCCATGTCATCCCAATGCTCTATCACAACAACTTGATTTGAAGTGTCTTCCTCTCATCAAGGTGACAATTATGATAATATCAATTGATTTAAACGTCCAAATTGAGTTTAGAACTACTTTACAACAAGACACTTTCTTTCAGATAGTACAAGGTCATCTTGCAATACATGACAAGGAATACAACATCTTCTCCTTCAAGAAAGGCCTTCTATTCTAAGAGAATCAAATCTATGTTAAAACCAAGGGTGATCTATGACTTGTGGGTCTTCAAGAAGCCCATGATTGCAAATCATTGGTCACATAGATGTGGACAAGACCTTGGGTACCCTACAATGCCAATGGTGGTCACACAACATGGCATAAGATGTTTAAGAGTTTCTCCAATGTTATGAGAGCTACCAATGCAACAAGGCTAGCAACCAAAAACCAAGTGGACTCCTTCAACTAATTTCTATCCCATTTTCTTGATGGGAACACATGAGCTTGGATCTTGAGCTTAAAGACAAAGTAAGATCACACAACAATTATGGTATTTGTCAATAAGCTTAATAAGAAAATCCATTTAACACCAACTTGTGATATAATAGATACTCCAACATTAGCCTAGATCTACTTTGACAATATCTTCAAGCATCATGGGATGCATCATGCACTCATTTCTGACTATGATCCTTGATTGATCGGAAAATTTTTGTAAGCACTCTTCCAACTACTTAGCACTAAGCTTGCTTTGTGTACAACCTATCATCCTCAAATTGATGGACAAATTGAATATGCAAATTGCACCTTGGAGGAAATGATTTGTGCTTTTGTCAATGTTCAACATACCAATTGGGATGAATGTCTTATAGTTATTGAGTTTACCTACAATAATTCTAGATAGGAAAGCATCGGATTCTCTCCTATCTTCCTTAATTTTGACCAAGATCCACTTGTTCCAAATTCTCTTTTTACTCCTCCATCTCATGTCTCTCATACTTCCACCTTCTTGACCACAATATCTAAATTCCTACAAACTACATCTCATCTCCTTGTTGCTCAAAATTGCCAAAAACAATATGCAGACCAATATTATAGTGATCTCACCTTTCAATTTGATGATAGGGTCATGCTTGAAATTTACAAATTTGATACCTAACTTTTTAAATTTACTCCTTATTGAATAGGTCCATTTGATGTCACCCAAATCAATTCTCTTGTTGCCAAATTATTGACTTGCCTTGCCTTGCCTTGCCTTGTCATCTACGAGTCCACCCTATCTTTCATGTTTCCAAGTTGAAACCTTTTGTTTTGAATCCATCTTCCTTTTCCTTTCATATCCAACCTCCTCTTCCACTTGTCCCTATCAACAATTATGAGGAGTATAAAGTTGATCATATCCTTGCTCGTCACCACATTCAATGTGGCTGCCAATAACATATCAAGTATAAAGTCCTTTGGAAAGGGTATCTCCTTCATGATGCCACTTGGGAGCCTCTTTCTTATCTCTACAATGCATAAATGGTCATCTAGGAGTTTGAAGCTTCAATGGTGATGAAGACATCACCAACTTACGGTGGGGGGAATATGTAAAAATATGGATTTTATAGATAGATTAGTTGAGGCTAACAAAGTAACAAATTAGCCAAGAATTATAAGAATATTCTAGAAGTATCTAGGAAGCTACTTGGTACCTTCCAAATATCAAGTAATATGCATACCAAGTGGTGACTTCTAGGAGAAAACTTCTTAGGAAGCTTCCCGCTTAGCTTGGTTTGCATTCTAAGGACGGCTTTTAGGAAGCTTCTGAAATTTTTTGTATTTTCACTATAAATACCAAAGCCCAAGCTCATGCTAGGCATTTGGGGTTTTCCTCATTTAAGAGTCCCAATGTGATCTTTCACTTTGATCTTCCATCTCTTATTTCTCTCCTTGGTCTTTTATAGTTTGATTGGTTCTCTTTCAAAGCCATTGAATTTTAGCTTATAGGATGTAGTCACTCAATGTGTGATAAGGAAATTTTGTAGTATGGCTATAGTAATACTTCTTTAAACTCTACTCCTCTATAATAAATCAACTCCAAAGACAACCAAACCTAGTGATGATGCATTCATAAAGAGATCTACAAACTTCATCTTCATTCTTGTCTTTCAATAGTCTAGCCATTACCCACTTTGTAAAGATATCAATAACTACCACAATATACCAATTTTTCCTTGATGTTTTATTGAGAGGACTTACAAAGTTAATTCTCCACTTTTGACAAAATACTAGCAATGGAATTGATCTAAGAGGTAGAGTGGAGGTAGACTTTCTAGCAAAAACTTGACAAACATTACAAGTTTTATATTAATCAAGATAATTTTTGATTGAGATTATCATGAACTCTTCATTGGGGAAAGAGCCATCCATTGGCTCATCTCAATCATGATCATAGCCTTAGATAACAAATCAACATCTGCATATTTCTTTCTTGGCTTTTCTTCAATGGTGTAATCATACTCAAACAAGAGTATGATCCACCTTGCTAATCTTCCTTCCACATTTGGCTTGTTGAAGAGTTTCTTCAAAGCTTTGTGATCTGTGAAAATGGTAGCCTCCTTCCAATCAATTAGTGTTAAAACTTCTTGAGACCAAAAATCACTACAAACCCTTCCCTTTCTTTAATTGAATAGTTTCTCTCTACTAAGACCATCTATCTACTAAGATAAAATGTTGGATGATCATGCCCATCTTGGTCAAATTTACTAAGAGTGCATCCTAGAGCTACATTAGAAACATTAGTGTAAAGGATGAAAGACTTACTCCAATCAAGTTTAGCAAGAATTAGAGCCATAATAAGGGATTTCTTGAGCTCATCAAAAGCTTTGAGAGTCTCTTTGTCCTCTAAAATTATTATCTATTCTACAATCTTCTTCATATGAATGGTCAATGCATAAGCCTTGTTGGAAAATGAGAAAATTAACCTTCTATAGTACCCAACCATCCCCAAGAATTGGCATAACTTTGTCAAGCTTGAAGAAAATTGAAAGTTTGAGATTTTCCTTACCTTTGAGGATCCAATGCTATTCTATCATTGGAAACAACATGCCCTAAAAGTAGACCTTCTTCACAACCAAAGGTTCCCTTTTTGGGTTGAGTGATGCATTTACTGCATCCAAGCATTGTAAGACTTTGATCAAGTGCTCAAAGTGCTCCTCCTTGCTCCCATAAACACAAAATTCATCAATGAAATCTCTCATAAATTTCCCAATGAAGGTTTAAAAACCTTGTTCATGAACCATTGAAATGTGGTTGGAGCATTACAAAGCCCAAAAGGTATGACCTTGAAATGTAAGTTCCCCAAGGTGGTGAATGTAGTGAATTGTTGATGCTCTAGTGCAATCTTGTTTTAGTTGTAGACACTACAACCATCCCCAAAACTATATCTCTCATGAACCACAAACTCTCCTAAGATTCCATCAATAACAATGGATATTAGTCCTTCTCGATGACAATGTTGAGTTTCTTGTAAATTCACATACTCAATTTTGCCTTTCTTCTTCTTAAAAAAATCACAATCAAAGAGACCTATTCTAAATTTTCCACCTCAAAGATGAACTTAGTCTCCTTGAGCTTATCAATCTCCTCCTTCATAGCCAAAGTTGTTGGTGTGCTAATGCAACATTCTTTTTGGCTAATAGGACTTGCATGTGATTCCACCTCTATTTTGTGCTCCTTTAAGGTGACTTCCTTGAGATCCTTGTAGCCAAAAGCAAACACATGGATGTATTTGTAAAAAATCTTTTCAAATCTTACCTTCTACTCCTTGGTAACATTGACCATACTTAAGGGTAGATAGTCTCTTCTCTACTTCCTTTAGTGTCAATGTTGATTTATTGGGATCTTTCAAAAACTCTAGCTTATGTAGAAAATCCATAGTACACAATGGATGCACATATGAATTGGACTTAGATTCATCCTCATCTAAAGAGGTCTCTTCTTCCATGTTGGTGTCCACACATGAAACTTCTTCTGAATTTGATGCACAATAACCAAAAGATGGTGTATTTGAATGTGAGGTTTGGTTGGTATAAGTAATTTGAACTATAGCCCAATGGTTTGATGGCCCAATTCTCAAGTACCCTTTGTACCATTAATCAATTGTTCAAGCTGATCTCAACCATGGTCTCCCAAGTTGAAAATCATAGCTTGCATCCTTCAAGACTTGAAAAATCATGAGATTTTGAACTCACATAATCAATATTACCACCTTGTCTATTACACTCACCAATCAAACTTGTTGCTTGTTTTCCATGCTCATTATAAAAGTTGAAGGTGTAGAGGGTACCATAATACTTCTTCATCAACTTCTTTGACATGACATTCACAGTAGATCCTCCATCAAGAAGTGCATTCTTGATGTTATTACCATTCACCATCACATCAATCTTGGAGGTGTACTCACAAGCTTCACATGGTGTTGGTTTTGCATCCACTACTCCCATTGAAAGCCAAAGACTTTGCTTTCTTCTTTCTCTTGCTCCTTGTAGAACTCAAACCACCACTAAGTTCCTTCTTCACTGTAGGACTCACAGCAACCAAGTGACCAATTGTGATGTTGGCCTTGTGACTACCAACATCTTCCAACACATTGTAGTCCCATTGTTACTTTGAGATAAAAAAAGTTGTCCATCTCCAACTTCTTCCTTGGAGTTTTTATTGATGGTGTTGAACTAGAAGTGCAAGTAATCCTTGTAGGCATTGGACTATCCTTGCTAGGAATGAATCCTTGAGAAAAATGTATATCATTTGCAAAATGAGCTCTCCTTTTCTCTTGTGCCAAAAGCTCCAAGTTAAGACCTTTGGAGTTTGAGAATTATGCCTTCTCATACTTACTCTCAATCACATCTATGGACGCTATCTACCTTTTATTTTCACATGAGGTCCTTTGGCTTTAACACCTCCCTCCTTCTCTAAAATTGCTCTTTGCTAATCACTCCCTCCATGGTTAGTGGAATTTGGGCAATTCCTTTGGATGTGACCTCTACTTCCACAACCAAAACAATTTCTATCATTGAAAGTGTTGGTTTTTTATTTGGTTGGCCTCCTCTATATGGATAGTTCCCTTAGGTGCTTTCCTAATTTTTTGATCTACTTATCTCTTCTCCCATAATTGTATTATATTGATCTTGAGATCTATAAGTTGCTTCATGATAGTTTGAAGGGGATCTTTTAGTAGAGGTGCAAGAATTATAGCAACTACTACTTGTGGTGTCACCTTTGCTACCAAAGGATCAAAAGTCCCACCTTACTTGTAGACTTTTGGAGATTCATAACCTCTTTCACTACCAAATCACTCTCATCTCCTTCCAAACTCTCATCCATACCAATTGCAATCTTGATAGCTCCTACCTTGGAAGAAGGTTTTTAATATCTCACCTTGCTTTGAATTTGTGGTTTCAACACTCCTACAAAATTCTTGGTGAGCATGGCTCTTATCACAATCATAATAATCTTCACATCATCTCCACTCTTCCTCAACACTATATAGAACTTTGACTTTATTTGCTCCATTCTTTCTATGTAGACTTTCACTTTCTTTTCATCTCCTTGCTTGGGAGAGGTAACCTTACTCATTAATCTCTCATAACTCTCATGAAGAAGAAATTTCTCAATGAGTGCTATAGTCAAACTCTTCCAAGAATCCTCTTGCCCATCTCTCCTTTTTTAGGGTATTCTAACTCATACCATGTAAGAGCTACATCTTCAAGAAATCCCACCATAGTAATGAGACCCACTCATCCTTCTTCCTCTCGTTGTTTCTTATGCAAACTCTTTTGAAGCCTCTCATAAAAGCCTCCACATCCTCTCTGTTCTTGCCAAAGAAAACTAGAAGTTTCTCCACCTTAGTCCCTCACTTCCTTTCTTTCTTTCCTTTATATATATATATATATATATATATATATATATATATATATATATATATATATATAATATCTCTACCATATAACTAGTAAAGTACAAACATGACTAACACCATTTCAGAGAAGTCCAACCATAGGTAAGACAAAAGGCTCTATGATTTCCATTGCATGATCAAATCCCAAAGTGCATATTAGTCAAACTCTTCATGGACAGTTTGTCAATCAATTGAAAGGTTATCTCTGCCATTAATTTTGAGAACTATCTAATGAAGGTAGTTTCTCTACAGTGATACTAAGACCCTCTCTAAGATCTTTTACCAAAGTCTCCAAAAGTGTTGTTATGCCATGACACTCATGCCCTTTTGGAAGCCCTTCCACTCTACAAAATTCATATAACTCTTTGGTCTTAGATCCCTCTTAATCTTGGAGAAGAAGATCCAACATGCAATTCCAAGTCAAATAAGCCTCTCATTTTCATCAATCTATTGCTCTCAAAGGTCAATAAATATGAATTTACCTTATGTATCTTTTCTCTAAATAAAAAACACTTAGAATCCCTCTTTCCTCCAAGTGTAGGTTTTTTGATCCTCTCAACACTCTCTTCAAATTATATTCCAAACTTACTTTTGTTCAAATCAACCTGTATAATCACCTCAAACCCTTGGAGAACCTTGCATATCCTTAGCTTCTACTCTTGAGGGCCCTCTATGCTCCAAAGATGAATCTAAACATTCAAACATGCTTTTGGTTGTACTCACGCTCCTCATGCATGAGAAGTTAACTCCACAAAAATAACCCTTCTTTAGACTCTTAGTCAATCCTCCCATTTGGTAACTAAAAATTCTCTATATTTTTGCACACACAAGCTCCACTCCAGTTATTCCTTCCCAAAAAAATTTCAGCCCTTTATATGGAGCTATTTGGACAAAGAACCTCTCTATTTATCACACATCTCCTGAGATTTGATCTAAAACCACTCCCTTACTTCAAAAATTCCTAACTTCCAATGCTAGAGTGATCTCTCCCCAATTCTTGAGCCAAAAGGTATAATATATTGGACTAATTTTCTTGGAAAGTTACCAAAAAAATTTCAATACAAAATTCCAAAGAGCGTGTAGTTTGTGGGAGGAATTTACCCTACCACCTTATCAAAATTTCTAGCTTAGTATGTGTAGTAGCTCTTAAAATAATTTTGAGTGCTCCAACTAAAAGATAACTCAAGCTATCTTCCATGAAAACTTCAGATTAAACTCTCAAACTTGAGGTTTTACACAAAACACCATAGTCTCCAGAGTTTACTATCTTTCTCACACAATCTCTCCAATTCTTCTCATGTGTACAAGATATACAATATCACCTCAAATACATCATACTAAACTATAAGGTATAAAAATGGGTCTAACTTCTCTTACATAAGTTCAGCCTTTTGCTCCCCTAATTTTCTTTCCATGTGAGCTCTCATAGCCTCCTTTTTTTGATATACAATTGAATGTGGAACATTATCTTACCTTAAAGAAAGGTCTTGATAATAAAACCAAAAATGTTAGCTGGCCTATCTCTCAATCAAGATGAACCTTTGATGGCTATTAGAGTAGCACACCATGTATTAAGAAAGCAAAGAATCAATAGTCCATTACACTCCTTTATGGCTAGAACTCTTGGGCGCCTCCAAGACTTAAGCCATTGCTAACTAAAGAACTCAAAAAGAGAAATTTAGTTGCAAATGAAAAGATGACAAGTACCTCTTCACCTCTAGTTTATACACGTTTGAAAAAGTTACACACCAAAATTACTAATTTTTGGAGTAATTCAAGTTACTGGACTAAAAGTCAAAAGTCTAAAAAAATATCCAAGCACATGGGAATAATTCCATGAGTAAGTGATCTTATACTCACCTACCAAATAAGTCAACTATTCTTTCACATGGGCTTTCCTTGGACTACAGAAAAATCCACACAATCAAGGGTTGTGGGCCAAAGAGTTCTTAACTCTTTCTTCAAAGTAAAATAACTAAGAATAATATCAAGTAAATACACAAGAAGACAAAATAAATGATGCTTATTCTTTTCCCTTCCTCTAGAATAGGTTCACTTTTATCTTAGTTGGGACTAAATCTAGCTAATCATGAATAATGTAAAAGAGTGGCTAAACTCCATTTAGATAATATTTCTCAGCTATTTGCAATACTAAAATTAATATCTCTATATATCATACATGCACCAATGGGTATTACATGCCATAGTTGGTATGACATAGTCAAGAGGAGCTATGAAATTTTGGAGTGTAGTAGACATATAGCTTACTTCATAGCCATTATTAGTGGCTTAAGTGCAGGCTTATAATGTATATTATGGGGCTTTTCAGATGAAATTGCTACTTTATTGGGGTGTGATAGTGGTTCAAGAGGATGGGATAAGGCATTTTTTATTCCTCCTTTCATGGTGGTTCCTCAAGGGTAGTAGTTATGTCCTCAATTTCCTTGACATTATAATTAATTCACTCGTTATATGATATAGATTGCAAACAACAAACTACGAATGGGGCTTGATAGCACCCAGCCTCTTGATCTTTGCTCACCATAAGGCATATCATATACTTGGAGTAGATAGCTATTTGTAGTTAGAGGGACCTAATTATCAACTAGGGAGGCAATTGTGGGTCTTTGGAGTTCATGTGCAACTTTTAATATGAGTTGTGCTTCTAATGTATGATGTTGACAATATTGTACGTTGGATATATATATATATATATATATATATATATATATATATATATATATATATATATATATATATATATGCACAACACTTTCTATATATAAATAATTCATTCAGTCCATGCAAGTTGAATAAAGAGCAAAAAGCTCTTGATTGCTTTACTTACTTTTGAGTATTAGTTGCATGTCTTTGATGAGTGGTGGTGAGGAACTTCGTAGTAGGAACACAAGTAGCTAAGTGTGTATGATCATTACTGCTTGAAGCTAGGGTCTATGATTATTAGTAGTTTGGAAGAATATAGTTATGGATTGATAGGTCTTAAGTAAGCTATCGTGTTGAAAGTACCATAAAATTGACAAGCAAGTATATTTCACCAACACAAAGAAGCTTTGGAGTTGTAATCTTTGTCAATGAAGTAGCCTCTTTGAAATGACTAAATCATCACCTTCAAGGAATATTTGTGATGTAGCTTGAGTGAAAGTGATTTTGGGAATTTTCTTTTTGCCAAAGTGCATAGTAGTTGGTGACTCTACCCTCCTTTAGGAGTGGTTCTTGCTCAAGAGGTTAAAAAGAGACAATAAAAAACTACAATATTAACACTTCCCTTCAATTCTAGCCATTTACAACTTGTATCTCCATGAGAGTGACCTATTTCTTGTTGTTATACTATACATTGTACAATATTGGGTGGTCACACAATCTCCACCCACAAGCAATTGGTACAAGATTGTGTGGGTTGTTAGTGAGACTGTATGTACATATGTGCTAGGGGCACAAGTTGAGGAATCTAGTCCTATAATGATGGTGGATCTTGCAATAGTGGTGAGGTTGAAGAGTTATGGAGGAAGCATTATGGTGGGAATATGAGGAAGAGGTGTGTCAATAGGTGCAGAATTCTACACAAAAGAATTATACAAGATAGGTTCTATCTTAGGAAAGGTGGTGAACTTATTAAGGGGATAGAAGTGACTCCATTGAGATGAACTTGAGCTACTTTGGGTGTGTGTTGAAAGAGTTGGTGCTAGGACCTACTCCCCAAGTGCGCATAAGGGGTATGAGGTGCTAGATTAGGAGTATTGCCTATGGTAGTATCTCTAGTTACTCATGCCAAAGGAAAACTAGAAATTGAAAAATGGTGGTATAATGAAAAGCTATAATGAATATATAGAAAATAGTCGATTTAGTAGTCAAAGTCCTATAAAAAAAAGTATCTCAATATTTTTTTGATATATCTTTAAGTGATGGAAAACCTAGACTATCTTTTACATATTTACCAAGCTTATATTCTTTTGAAAATAATTTGCAATTAAATTTTTTATCAATAAAGTTATCTTTTTTTGAGATCTAGGCATAATTAGTTATAAAGTCATCAAATAATATTTAAATGATAATTATAATAATTCAAGCCATTAGCTAGTGTATATCATTTTACAAAAATAAATGATAACGCAGATCAACCTGAAGAAATACACCCCAATTTGAGTGGAGAAAGAAAACCAAATATATGAAAACACTTGGAATAGCTACTAGAAATCCAAAGCAATATATGAATAGCAAATATATGAAAACACTTGGAGTAGCTACTAGAAATCCAAAGCTAAATGAAAAAGAAAACTGAACAAATGACCAAAGAATAGAAATAAGTAATTGATGTAAAGAGAACCTATCTACTATCTAGGAGATTTACTTCTTTCAAACTAAGCCGTTAACTCTGGTCCAAACCCCTCCATGAACAGCCTCTTCTCACAAACCATGTTACCTCTATGAGGAAGTCTTTGTCTCCTCTTTGATGAAGTCCAACATGGATCCACTTGTCCTCACACTTGATTCCTAACTCTATCTTACACACTTCCAAAACCTATAGTATTTTTATCATTGGCACCTAAAAGTGCTTATCCCAACCATGGAATCTCCACCCTTGATCTCCTTCAGGAATTCCCATGATCTCCCAAAGTCAAGGACATATGGCGCTTTTAATTGAATTCTAATGATAAGTACAATATCTTCGGATGAATTTCTAATTTGAACTAGATAAAATCTCTAATCTAGTAATTTTGCTCAAATGTAATAACCAAACATGGCCAATCCAGTATGCTTACTAAGCCTGATTGGCCGTTGCTCCATGCACATCCCCTTAAGGATCTCGGTGCCCTCTCTGCCTCATCTATAGCTTTGTTGTAAGGTGGCACTCGCTCTTCAAATGTCCCAAGTGTCATTTGATTTTGCTACATCTTATAGACACCGGAAGTAAGTTCCCACACTCCATATATATCAATTCCTGATAATAACGTGTATTTAATTTTGCCCAAATCGCCAAACCCCACGCACAAAGCCACTCGCTGCTCAGGAAAGTAAGTATTTTAATATGCTTAATTTTTGTTTGCATACTCAATTTTTGCCAACTCTAACGCTCAATCTGTAGCCGAGCTCAATCTCTTGTGCATCGATCAGTGTCAAGCTCAGTCTCCAGTGCATCGATTCGATCAAGTTCACACACACATGCTTGGGTTCTTGGATTAGAGAAAGGTAGTTTCTAATCTAAGTGGTTCTAGTCCCCGTCCTTATGAACTTGAAGGGAGACAGTCGATTTGGTAAGCATTTGTGTGCTTAAAACATAGGAGCAGATTTTAGTTAAACTATCAATTAAAATATAATCAAAATGTCCATATTTGAAGAGTCGTTGTTTAGCTCTAATAGAATAATGCTTATACTTCTATATTATGATTTTATTTCTCTTTTCTCAAACTTATACGTCACATTCTCTCATGGCCTCCCCTTCTTTGATGAGATACAAACAGCACAAAAGAGATATAGCCATTTTGGGACTGAAATTATCGAGTCAATGACCATTTCTAGGTAGAGAAAAACGGATAGATAGATAGAATTTAGATTACCATTTTACTTATACGCGACATATGCGAGTCTCTACTGAGACACGAAATCTAAATAGGCATGTTTATAAGTGGCTAATATTCTCTCTTAATGGTCCCGCATCCACTTTGCATCTTCCTGCAGTTCATAAATTAGGTCTACTACAAAGTATGCACGTCAAAATGTTTATGAGAGAGTAGTAGTAGGAAGATAATCCTTCCCTTCTGACCGGAGCCTCACCCGCGAACTCTCTTGCCTAAGCGAGATCGGGTTACAGCCTCTATGTAGTCCGCGGAGACCTTGAGATTTGTCGAAACCTCAAACGCTAACCACTCATCGGATAAGGTACAAAGACAAGGCGCCCAAATGTCATGCGCTTTGAGCGATCGAAATTCCACGACGAAAGCGAGGCGATACGATGAATCCTCGCGTAACCGGGAATAGTTACCGGCTACGGGACAGGACAGGACAGGACACTTACCCGAGAACGCACGGTCGTCATACTGTACATATCCAATTTCGCAGTTTCAGCCATGGATGTTCGCAAGTAGAGCAATCACTCGACGTTAGACCTCATCTAAAGCCAATCTCGTTGTAGTTTAGAGAATCTTGTGAATTCACTCGTAAGCCGTGAGCCAGTTCCGGGGTAAATCCCCCTCGGCGTCATCGTCATCGAGCCTCAGCTCCTCGGGGGCTCCGAGGCCCATGAGTCAAGAGTAATTATTTGATAGTTTGTGACTCGTTTCGACTTGATCCTTGGTAATTTCGAACATTCGATCGTGGAATCGAGTTTGTGGTGTGGAATTTGATAGTCGGTGCAGCTGACTGAGGCTTGTAAATACTTGTGGAGTGCTCATAAGCATTTTTTCGTCACCGGACGAAGTAATCAAGGAAGGTGGACTTACGGACATAGCCATGGCGCTCTCTGTGGTCGCCTCTTTCTCCATTGTGGCGCCTGGTTCTGCTGCCGTAGGTTGTAGCAAGTCTATCGAATGTGTTAGTGAATTAAGTGGTGTATCAACCGTGGCATTTGGGAAAAGATTCGCTTCCTCGTTGGTCAATTTATCACCACAGTGCACAAGTTGGGGAAATGTGGCAACTTGTGGCGGACGAAAGATTAGGAAGTCGAGTTTTATGCTCGCTCGCGCGGAAGGAGGTGAAAGTGTTGTACAGGATGAGCAGGAAACTACGCAGAAGAAAGCGCAAATGAATGCGCCGGAAACTGTCCTGAAGAATGAGCAGCTGGCTTACGATGGACCAGGACAAGGAGGGCAGTGGTTGAGCGCGACCACTCGACATGTTAGAATATACGTTGGTGTAGCCGATCCCGTGACGAAAGCATTGGACCAATCGCAATTGGACAAGCTTACTCTTATGCTGGATCCTGATAACGAATTTGTGTGGCCCGATGACAAGGTTCAAAAGGTTTATGATTACTTTACTGAACTTGTCGAGGGATACGCAGGAGCTCCATGCACAGAGTATACGTTGCGCTTAATCGGCTCTGACATAGAGCACTACATTCGGAAGCTTCTTTTGGCGAATGAGATCAAGTATAATCTCGAGTGTGGAGTTCTCAACTTTAGCATGGGACAACCGCGCTACGATCCTTCTACCTTAGAGGGCGTCGAAGAAACAGAATAAGAAGTGCTGGAACACCTCTCAATCTATACGTGGTATCCCTCTCCTTGATTGTACACTAGTTGGCCGACTTGTCGGAATTTCCGAGCCATGGGGACCAGAGCAGAAGTCAATTGATTTAATAAATTATTATTTTTGTTCTCTTTTTATCGCCTGCTCGATCTTGTACAGTTCGGCATTGGAATCCAAGGAAGTAGGTTTTCTAATCAACAGTAGAAGAGATTGAGAGACTGCACCTCAAACATCGTCCCATGTCTCAGCTGGTCGCGGCCACGAGCAAATTTCATCAATGTAAGCATCGTACCCTGTTGAACAGGGCACGATGCCTTGTACTTGAGCTACTTAGCCAGACTGCGGGAGCAGACATCCGACGTGCTTATCTACCTTACTTGTACAGGCAGCGCAGTCTTATCCCTGTTGCAGGCTGGCGCAGCGATTCTTCGGCACCGCAGCGATTTGAAGAACATGGTTATCACCTACTCACAGGATTGTTCCAGCAATCCAAATATTCAGTCAGACTTTTCACGTGTTTTCCTCGTATTTCCGTCTAGAAAGTGCGATCCTCACGAAATGTAGCCTGCCTCGAAGTTTATCCCGTCTGCACACATTTAGAATTAAAATACTCTTGGCCCGTACAGGGTGAGGAGGATAGCACGACACTTCCTCCATCTGTGTATCAGTATCACCCTTTTTTGGTACCATCAGATGAATGAATATTATAAGTCACTGAGAAGAGTCCAAGGTACTCTACTTCCTTTTAACGAATGCCCGTCTTGTAGTTGTATGCTGCTCGTGAGGTTTGCTCTCGTGTTTTTACTCGGTGGTCATGCACTACATCAGCACCAAGCGGTCGAAGTCTTTTGTACGATCATTATTATTGGATTTCAGGGAGAGGGTTAAATTGCACTTTAAGGGAATGTCAGGCTCAGGTCTTCGATCTGTACATTTGTGAAGATAAGCGTCTAACGTCAAGAATCGACATAGTCGAAAGGCTAGTTGCTCCGGGAATTACAAATGTTTCTCACCAGGGAGTCTCTCGTCTCAGTTATTTAGTGCAAACCCATCGTTCCTTGAGATACGTGTGATGAGATTTATGCACTTTGCTTGAAAGAGGAATGAAATACCACACTTTTGCTACAATTTGTTTCTGGTGGAAAAGTTAATGGGATCATTTAGGATCATGACGGAGATGTGATATCAAGTGCAACATGGACGTGAAAAAGAGGAGCGTAGAAGTAGGGAGTAGGGTAACCAGTCAGACCTCGAAACTGTCATAGCCTCCCCAACCTATATATGTTTGGTCTATCTTTATGCCTTTCTCGAGTGACCTTGACAGGCTCAACATAGGAGTATCATAGGATCAGAGTGTCCGGAGGTTCCGATACCTAGAGCGGCAATAGCGCTTGCAAATTGTAAAGCGGGGAGATGCTTGCTAGCAACATCCTTCACGCCCCAATGGTGGACCCGATCGCGGACAAGACCGAAGACGTTGTCGAAAGACAGCAAATCAGGTTGAGTATAACGGCTCCTAAGCCAGTCTTTTCAGAAGCACAATCCTTCTGAACGCAAGCAGAAAGATTAACAACGTCAATTTCTTTTGTCCGAGGAAGGTATAATGCAATGCTTCCTTAGCCACTCTTATCAAGCACCGCCGATGGTGGTCAAGAGTCTGAATGATGATGCAAGGATGGACAACCAATAAAGTATAAACGCACTCGGCAGATGCTGCTGATGACATAAGCCGCAGATCAAAGAACCAGTAGAACCGAACAGTGCATATTGGCTGATCACATATTGGCTGTACGGGAACAATCGGCAGAGGGTTTCCCACATCCGCAAGCGTAGTTCAAAGCTTTAAACTACTTTAACCAAATCCTTTTCCATCTCATCCTGTGCTATCCTATGCGGGTCTTTTTCCGTGACGACAGCTTTTCTCTCTCGATCGCTAACGGGGCCGATGCCGCCAGTGAACGATTTCTACTTCTTATGGAGCCGCAGGGCTATCCTCACGAGGCCGACTGCGGAGAGCAGGTTAAAGATAAACCCGGGTGCGTTAAAGTACCGGATTCTTCAACGACGTCACGGTTTTGACAAATTTCGGTTGGGGTCTGGACGCTACGACAATGACACGTCACCAGTCTCAGATGCTCCAGCCAGTTCACCGAAGTGGTTTTCGGTCTCCGCAAGTCCCCCGATACAAGCGTCGCGACGGCAGTTACTTACCGCCGTTACCGCTGTCGTCCACGAACAGTCTCAGAGTGGTGCGGATCACGAACATGAGGATGAACCGAGGCGGTAGGAGCTGGAGCTTGAAACTTGTACGAACTAAAGAGGAAATTAGACGTCACATCTTGTGCGAAGCTATTAGCATAGGTCGAAACTTTCTGCAATCTTTCTCGCGTGTTTTATTCAGTTTGAATGCAGAGATCACTTTAGAGTTTCCTCGGGTCACTCCTAATATATTCTCCGATCTCGACGCACCGAAACTGTACGATTGTTTCATAGGTCTCCTGAATCCTTGTTCTTTTGATGAGTTTATATCAGGGAAGGTAGTTGAGAAGACGGGTAGGAGCGTACTGATATATATGTCTCAGTAGCAGGATGTTATTTTGTTTTGATTCGGATAGATGAGATTCTCAGCTGATTCTATCTTGCTGGATCATGAAATTGGGATTCAGGAAGTCGGGAATTATTCTTGTTGGCGGACGTATCTAAAGGTATCTGCTGGAACGGGAGCGTTTGAAAGACGGAGACATTGCTCTTTGTAGGTTCCCGGATAGGAACGCACTGCATTCTTTGTACTCGACGAAGGACGGATGATGGAGTAGTTGCTTGAATATTCTAGCGGCGATTTGCGGCACAGAGTAGCAGCGAGGGAAGTGAGAGTTCGTAGTTATAGGACGACAATCCAGCTTGAGCCGGGATGGCGCCAAGAACTATTCAAGAGCCTTTGCTAGCCTCGTATAATCATGAAATTTCGTCAGTAAAAGAAAATGAGGCTTCACATTTTAGTGAGGAGATTGGCTTGCCACATGCCAATCCACCGGTGACTTCTTTGAGCCGTCCAATGTCGAAAGTGGACATTCTGGAAAGCTTTGAGACCGGAGCATCGAGTGCTTTACAAAGTGACCTGCAGACGGTCATCAATACGGTGGGGCCTCATTTGCTATGACCAATCCAATCGATGCAATTTATTCAGGCACTTTAAAGTTCAGCCCTCGATTTGTTGCTCAGTTCTGTAATCGATTCAATGGCCTTGCGCAGATGAATCTATACGTTGGTGTGGGGATTTTGAGTTTGGGCTATGCTATCAAACTAGGCGGCTGGATGAGCTTGGTAAGGTCACCTTCTTTCCTGCACTTACATCTCGAGAAATGTTAAGTTGCATTGAAATATGGAGGGCTTCAAACTGCAAAATATTTCCCAATTGATATTGAGCTGAAATTGCGATTCTCGTTGGGATTGCCTTATCATTGTCATGCCTTTCAAATGGCAGTACACTTCTCTCGCCTGTTAGATTCTGAAAACCAGGAGAGAAAACATCTACACGTGTTTGATAGAAAATGAGAGTAGACAAAGAGGGTAATATTGAACCGAAGTGGCCCAAGCTGAACAAGAACCAATTTACACTAGAGTAGAAAGCGATAGTTTGACGTCTTGTGATATTGGAAAGGTTTTGGTCGTCTCGCCATTTTGCCACTGATATAGAACTCTACCTTTCTCGCTTGTAAGGATGACGGCTAATAATGTATGTAAATTGAAGTTGTTGAACTCAATGCGACACAGCTGAGGCTGTTTGCCTCGCCTAGGTTTATGAAATTGCTGTGAAATCGGATCTGAGTTTAATGCACCGTTGTATGGGTTCTTGTGTAGTTTGTCTAGAACTAATTGATGGCGTTACTGTATGTATCTCCTCCACACATTTGAAGACGAAGAAGATTAAATGGACATTTCCTATTTCGTTTTCTTTTTCTATATTTAATCACGATTAGTGATGATCTGTAAGTTTAAGAGAGAGGAGAAGTTTCCATATCCATCTTGTCACCTGTCAGTAACGTGTATGGTTCATCGTAGGTGGGTCGAATTGTATCTCTTATACTCATCCATACATCGTGTATAGACTGACTCGTTGCTGGCACGTTGCAGGGACTCCTTGCACTTCTGGCTGCACTCCTCTGCTACTCAGCGAAGCTTATATGCCGATCATTTGATAGAGTGCCACCAAACTTGGTTCCGTCTTATCCGAACCTGGGCCATACAGCTTACGGCCTTGTCGGTCAATTCGCGGTATAGATGAACCAGTTCTCGTACCTATTATGATTATTTCTGGGTATCATGGGTAGAATCTTTGCAACTTCTACAGGAGCAGACAAAGTGAAAACTCTCAACAGAAGCAACTGGAGGGTGCAAAGAATAAGGCCGCGGAAGTGACGACTGAAATGATGGATCAAATACCTGCTAATTCAATCCTGCGATGAAATGTTGTATTTGCTGTTCACTAACGTAGGAATGATCTGTATGGCCAAATACGTAGTATGGAAATATCCTTCTCCGGCTCATGTGGTTTCTGTTTGGAAGGTTAGGTAATGCTGATGGGAGGAGCAGAATTTTTTGGAGCCTTGTGTCTCTGCTTGATCGTGATTTGGCAGTCGATCACCATGCTGCTGCCATCCTATCCACTGTGCCTTGGGACTTATTGTATGATACCCATGTAAGTATCGTTAGTAGAATCCTGGGTCGCCTAGCTGAATTGGCTCTAATTCTTCGCGCAAAGATCTTCCGGAATGAAAAGTGTATGCCTTTATATTAAAATTGTTGCTCCATGTCGTCTCAGCTTTTCAATCATTTGGATTGAGGGGCATGGACTGCTATTCTTTATCCTGGCCCTGGAACTCATGAGCATGACAGAAAGTCGGTACCAGGGATGCTGGGACTTCTACCCAGCTACCTGGGGGGGGGGGGGGGGGGTGGGGCGCACTTACGAAGTCTTTGTGCTTGCGTGTATACCTACTGTGAAAGTCTAGCTGCTTCCTTCAAGTGTTTGGTGTTTCTGGACTCCTGCGCTCATAGAACATAAGATAGACTGTCTATATTTCAGTATGTTGATATTTCTCTGTCTTCTTTATATTGATAATTGTGTTCTTGTGGTATGATCACTGCTTCCTTCGTGGCTGCATTCTATATCTTATTGTAGTGTCGTGTCTTTCATCCGTGGGTGTGGATCCCCCACTCTTTGTCCGCAAGTCATTGCACGCATATCCTGATCTATCGAGAAACTGGACTTGACCTTGCAGGGAAGTCGCTATATTAGGGAGTACGTTGATCATGGTTCCAGCAGTCCTGATCCGGACATTCTCTCGCTTGACTTCAATCAGCATCTCTGGTGTCATCTCTTCTCTGCTATTGACTTCTGGTACACGTTCATTCTTACAAAGTCTTTTGGTCATGTCCAGCTTCTGTAGAAGTACTTTTGACTAATCCTTTGCTCGAGACATACACGTTCGGATTGATGTAGTATCTGTTCTAAGATGATATTATTTTGGTCCTTTTGCACAGTTGTTATTATTGCTTACGCGATTGATCCACAACGAGAAGAAGTGAGAGATCCTGCTGCGAACGAGCACGAAGTTGTTGACTGGGTACATGTGCCTATGGCAGCGGGCATTATGATCGTCTCCTTGTCTGGTATGTAGTGAAAGATAAGCGACTGTCATGGCTGTGGCTGAAGAATTGCTCCTCTTTACTTCGAGTCTTATGCAATTTGTGCGCCAAAGTACGATAGTCGTTGGTTTCCCCACCGTCTTCTAACCTACTTTTTTGGCTATCGTAAGTCTTGGGGGGTAGTAGGCTATTTCTCTATTCAAACTATGTGAAACAGCTGAAGGCTACTGCTGAATAACAGAGGCGAACTATACATGGATTTTATTTTTATTTGCTCGTTAGTGTTTGGATGAACAGGACATGCAGGTGTCCCATCTTTGCGAAGAAATATGAGGACTCCACAAAATTTTGAGCGCTGCATAAGTATAGCATTCTGCTGTATATTCGTCATGTAAGTATCTGAGTTAAATAGGCATAAATTGGCTGGTCTCGTGATGGACCCCAACATTTTTGCGTAGTGCACAAATTCTAACACCTTCTGGTTACAGATACGCAGCCATAGGTGGATTTGCCTACTTGTACTTTGGCGAGGCAACGCAGGTGCTCATCACTGGAAACCTCAATGACTCTTCGAGTGTAACAAACGTTATCATCATCAAAATTGGAAGCGTCTCTATCACAATTAATCAACTGATCATAGTACTTGTGGCCATGAGTGCCTACACCACTTGCCCAGTATGTTCAAGCCACTTCCCTTTGCACCTGAAAGTTGCGATGCTTAGAATGGATGCTGAGATAAAGGAGTTAGCAATCCTGTTGCTTTGTGTCCACAGTTGTTTGAATGATCAGGCGGTGGATATTTGTGAGAACAGTAATTGCTGATTGACGTGACACGTTTTGACCTACTGAGAACTTAGTGCCAGAAGACAATCAATGTACTTCTACAATGTAGCCTACGGGGAGTTCATCTTGATCACTAGGTATTTACATTCCTCCAAAACTGATCAAAACATGTTCGCAGGCATTGGTATATGTTGTTGCAGAGCTTATCGTAGACTTGCTCCGTGGAGACTCGGCCACACACCTTCCAGGTACATCAGATGTATGTCTGGCTCATGGTAGGCAATTAAATTGGTTTCCAAACGAAATGAGATAGCTGTATGAAGTTCTCTTGAGAGTTTGAGAATCTAGTTTCTAGCATACACCAATTACATGGAAGTGTCTGGCGAGAGTTATCTTTCTCACTGTAACTATGTGGAAATAGGACCTGGAGATCTCATTGCTCGGACGATTGTACTTGGTGCTGGCTACGTTGTTGCAATTATTGCGTGAGTGAGCCGTCCTTCTTCTTTTTCACCTATTTAGACGAAAGGGATGAACTTTGAATTCCTCCCCACTAAATCCGGTGTAAGGTGACTCCGAGCTGTCCCTAGTCGTGCTTTTCTTGCTGCGTTTTGTCTAACTTTGTCTTGTATACTTCCCGAAGCAGAGTTAGTTTGCTGTTATTACTTATTTACCTGGCTACCTAAGAGTGGAGATTCTGAAAACCCCTCTATGTTCACTGGGCCGTGGATCTAAACTTGTATGGATTGTGCTATGCAGGTATGACGTGTTGGATAATGTAGAATCTATCGTTGGCGGAGTGTGCTCTGTGTCAATATCTCTTTTTCTCCCCACGTTTTTCTACTTCAAGTAAGCTGCTACTCAAGTTGTAATACAGTATAAGTGGCTATATCGACTTTGAGTTAAGCAACCTGTCAGAATAAGGTATCAACGGTCAGTGTTTTCTAACCAAAATTATATCTAGTTAGAGTTTCTTGTTCCCTGACATGGAGACTGACTTGTACAGGTTGTACAGAAAAGACCTGAACTTCAACAAAAAGATTTTGGTGTTGACCATAATGGTCTTTGGCGGTTTTACAGTAGTGAGTATCGGAGGAATGAATGTTTGGCAACTCATTCAGAAAGAAAGGTGAGGAAATTCTGAGGCTTTTCTGTGCATATCTAAACGCATCGTTCAAAGCTGATTGAATAAGAGGAACCCTCAAAGGAAGGACCTCAGCACCTTTGAAATCATGGACCAGCCAGGTTTACATGCCAGTGCCACTGTGATGGAAGTTCCCTTCACATATAGGAGCAAGTGAAATTTGTACTAGTTCAGTACGTGTGACCATTTCACTTGTAAAGGTGGAAGCTCTGCTCTGCAAGTATGATTCGTGAGCTCAGATAGATTACAGCTCGTCTCCTACGCCAACACAATTATTAGTTCATAGAAGTATCTGGCGGCTCCTGGTTGTAGGACTGTAAATGTGACGTGTGAACTTAGAAAACCATACAGCCTAGTTGGCGACCTGATTCTGGTGCACGAAGAAACAGTTGGTATGGTTATAGCTCTTCCCTCCAGATCGAGTGGAACTGTCTCAGTACGTCCTATATCTGGAATTGTAATTTAAATGAGTAGCTGATATGTCCATGTGAGTGAAAATACGGCTTGGTTATCTGGATAATTTTCTTTTACTCGTGAAGGGATTGATTGAAAACGTCTACATCTTTCCAATTTGTAGTGCTCGTTTTTGTCCATGCATAGTCTCTCTGAACACGAATTCGATCTCGCGTTAGAATATTGCATGATTATCTGCGTTTCTCTTGTTCTTGTACTAGAGTACTTCATAATCCAGTCTATTTATTCCAGTCTATTTATTCTGATTTTAGAGCCGATAAACTGGTTATGCTTACCTTGGAACATTTATACGAAACCAATCATGGCACGAATCAAGAATATGCAAGAATTACATTTGCAGTCAATCTACGACAATCTGGAGCAGTTGTCTAGACTTTGTTTTCATTAGCGGTAGTTACCTTATTTTTGGCATTGTACGTCTATGGTATTCATGTCACAGATGTACCAAGTCAGAAGTCTGTCGATTCGGTTCTTATGACATTCTCTTCTCTCCTAATTGTATTACACAAGAACTTGTCAGAACGTAGTACAGTTTACTGTTGCACTCACTTCAACTCCATCTTGGATGTACTTGCTACAATAGTCTCGTACTTGCCCACTTTCTCATGCAGATGCTTCTGACCTTGTCAGTCTGACATTATATGTGATGATTTTAAGCTGTATTTATATGTCATCTATGTACGGAACGATGGTCATGAAGGTGAAAGACAGAAGAATTGTTGCATTATAGTAGATCTCACGCAATTTGATTCAAAATTGAAGGGAAACATCTATGAACTGTCACTATGAATTAACGTCCGTAGAAGACCTTGGCATGCACTCAAGCTTAATTTACACTCGTACAATGCACTCACACCTCACACCTCACATGTCACTTCCATGATTTGACTTGCTTGCCACAACTTTAGCACACCTGGTATCCACTTGTAAAGAGGAAGGATATACATTGACACATACATGGATAAATATCGCTGTTAAGATAAATATTGAGTTAAGTCGAGCTGCTTCAAAACTTTCTGCGCAGTCTCACCACATACTTAGCTTTAGGGACCACAAAGATTGTCTGAGTCGTAGGGAACTGATCATTACGAAGTGTTGAATGCGAAGACCATAACGGTGAGGCATGAAACGGATGCTCCACATTGACGAACCCTGTTTCGTGCTTCTCCCTTCTAGCCTTCTTATTTCGTTCTGTGAATGAGTGTCACTACTTACACTACATGTCTTCCACCATCGATTTCAGAATCAGGACCGCCTTATTCACCGTGGTTTGCTTAAATTTAGAGCTAGGTCACCTCTTTCATGCTTGAGAATCATGTATTCGTATATACGGCTTTGTCATGTCTGGACGCATTGAGCAACCTCGCCCAAAGAAAGCTTACACCGTTTTAAGTAGGTTGTCACTCCGATCAGATCATCTTCTATCATCATCGGACTATCCCTACACTTTTCTTGCCAGCTCTCTGGTGAAGTAACTGGCGTGCTGACAAGTTTCTTCATGATTTACCGACGCCTAGTCTATCGATACGCCGCTGACGGTGATCAAAGTTTAGGGATCTAGTAGTCAACTTGAGGGCTTCCCACTTATCCTTGCAGAATCACCATAGCCTTTAATCTTTTACTGGTGGTTTAGTCTATTGCTGTTGAGCTTCCAGCGTAGCAGCCACTCGCTCCCTTTATACATCCGTGCTTCATGTTCTCCGGGGAAGCATCGGTCGGGAGGGCCTTGGATGAATTGATGAGATCATTCTGCTTTTTCGCTTTTGCTTTCCAGGGTAGAAGGCGACCGCGTAGAAAAAACGAAGGATGGGAAGACCCCATCAAGCCGTACAAGGGAGAGACAAAAAAAAAGGTAAAATGGGGCTAAGCCTTTTGCTTTCCAGGGTGGACATATACATGGTGACCTTTTCCTGCGAGATAAAATCAATGAAAAGGCTGTTGACTCAGAAGAATAGGGAAAGGAAATAGGACGTTCGCTCGCGGCACTCGCAACTTTCGCTCTTCGCAGACTTTCTACTGCGGGAAAACAAACGCAACGAGGGACCAGAGTCGAGTCGACTTTGTTTGAGGACGAAATGCGTCGCTCTCGTAGTGATTTACGTATCAATTGTGCAGCGTAATTGTGAACTTTCTTCGAAGGATATCTTACATCGTTAAGGGAGTGCATCTGTTGCTTTGAGGATAGATAGCTGGAGATCGAAATCTGAGCAATGATTTGAGGCTGGAGGGAAATTGGAAACCCTGTCAAGTTTCTTGGAACAATTGTTGTTGCGTGTAAGGCGTATATACATCATTTTCTCTGTGGCGGGTTCGAGAGTAATGTTTGTTTATGGTCATCGCCACTGTTTCGTGAACACTTGGCATGATGGAAATCGTTTTTATTCTTCTGCTGTCGAAGTTTCTCCCAGTTTCTCCAGACGCCCGTGGTATGGCCGCACGCGAAACAAATTTCTTGACTGTTTACTCACATCTAAGCGTTACAAAACTGTTTAGGCAGCTGCCTTTCAAGCCCTAGAGCATATTATACTTCTCCATACCTTCATCAATGGTGGACATGGAACCGAGTGTTTCTCTACCGCGCTGCTCGTTTGAAAATGAACTCTTCACGGGACCTCCAAGGTTGGTCCACATTTTCTTCTTCACTCTCGCTGATTCTTTGAGCATGGTTTCTTACAAATGACGTCGATACTGAGTGGCTATTTGCCAATGTTGCATTTATGAAAGTTTCACAGCAAAATTTCCTCGTGTGGTTTGTCGAGAGTCTGAGAAGTTGGTTCTGTGGCGTGACGTATCAGGCGATTTGAGGGCAGCAAGGAATCAGCTGAAGAAGAGATAGAAATTGACAAGAGCATCTGGGAAACTCATCTTCCAGAAGGGGTCATGACTAATATCTTGGCTCACTTACCGCTGACAAGTCTTCTCAAGTTCCGTTCTGTTTGCAAGAAGTGGAACGACCTTCCAATCAGCTCTAACTTTCAAAGTATCCGGTCCAAAATCTCAGCACCTCTGCCAATTTGCCTTGTGGATCACCGTCTTGGTATTATGGCTTATGATTTGGCGTCAGGGCCATGGACAGCACTATCCGACCTATACGAGTCAACCATCTACCAGCAGACAGGTTCATTTTGTGGAAGCCGGGTTGTAGCAACTGCCGGGGGCCTCATCTTACTGACAGAGGACTCCCATCTCCATGGTCTTCATATCGTAAACCCCTCTAAGACGACATGGAAAACCTTTCACAAGCGAGTACCTCCTATGAGTCCTGATTACTACATCGTAGGGATGGTGGCAGACCCTGATACCATGGTTTACAACATTCTTGCGGCCCAGAATACCTCTGTAACTGCACGACCCCAAGCAGTGGAGTTACACCTTTATGACTCTAGATTTAAGTCATGGAGGATGTCTGGAACTGCCCTGCCAGAAGAGAAGCTGACGAATTTTCTTGTACAAGGAGTTGTTCGATACAGGGGACTCATACATTGCTTGACCGTGGGAGATGATCGGTGGAGAACTGCCAAATGGGATGTATTTCGTTTGGAACAAGACGGCTGGCACAGATTGCCCCGCTTTCCCGCGATCTATTCGGGTCTCAAGCGTAAGCGAAGTCCAGTTTTGCTCTTCGAATACAGAGGACGGCTGATGGTCGCAGGGGTTGATACGGGGCCAAGAACTAGTGTATACATTTGGCATCACGACTTTGAGCAACAGGCATGGATGCTGGTGAGTGAGCTCTCTGTTTTGAATGAGCTTTCCGGATTTGCCTGTTTTCTTAAGGATGGAGGCTTTTTGTGAAAGAACTACCCTCAGCGGACAAAACCACAAACAATTTTCATGTGCACCGTGTTAGAAAATCTGAGGGATCGGTAAACGGTGACCTGATGAAGAAGGCCACTGATTCAAGCTTCATTTAGAATAGTAGTGCTGGATTCAGAAAAGAGTTCACCTTTGATAAGGAGCATACAATCTAGCAGTCCTTCAAGTATCTGGACATCAATCCTCTAGTCCATACTGCGAGCCATATTACTCTTTCCGTTTATATAGGCCAACAGCTGGCGAACATTCCTTATAGTTTAAGTTCTTTTTAATACGCTCTGCAATTTGCTGGATGTAACAGAAGATAGATGGCAGAAGGTAGAGATGAGAATCCTCAGCCCTAAATGTCTTTTGTAGTGGATAATTTGTCCTAATTTCACAACATGGCCACAAGTATGAAAATAATTTGTCTAACTACCATTGCGTACGAACGAGAGAAAAGCTCACTTGCACGTCTTAATAATGTAAGGAGTGATGGTATACCAATAGTGAGGAAGGTTAGGGGACAAAGTGTGTTCAAGGTCCCGTTGAGATTCCAGTAAAGTGAGCAAGATGGTGTCCTCGAGGAATCGAAATCAGGTAGACTTCAACGCCGCCTGTGTATCTAAGTGATAGTTTTTGAAGAAGAAATAAAAGTTTGAAGGCTCGCGTGACTGAGAGTACGTTGATTTTAAAAGAGACTAAAGTTTTGGTTTCTGAGGTTCTTGATTGGGTACGGCAAGGATTTTACTGAGTGATGTCGCAACTTGCCTAAAACCGCAGAGCTATGTAAGAGATACTATACTAGAGTGGAGAAGAAGAAATTTGTAGCCAGTCTGCCAGTGGTCACAAATAAAGTAGCTCAACGATGTTACTTACCTTAAATCAGTTCTAGATAGAATTTGGTTACTGTTTCTTCACTCGGGCTTGAGTGGGGGACTTAACTCAAACAAGGTTGTCCGGCTCTTTTGAACTTATCAAAGATGGATCTTATCCGGTATGTTTAATGTGTTTCTCTTGATCGAATGCACGAGAGACCTGTTTATGCATGGTACTTTAACAGACAGGCACTGAGAAGGTAGCTAGACAATTTTCACAAGACCAAGCTCATATTACGACCAGAGTATCCAGTGGGAATAATTGTAGCCCAAGTTTCAAACGTGGGCAACAATTGCAATGAAGGACTCCTATATTTCATGCGTTATGTCCTTACTGTAAAAGGGGAACTGTACCCTCTTTTTCCTTCTATGAACAAACTGTGGATGAGATTACGAATAGATATAAAAGTACTGGAGATAAGCATAGACATCTAAGTTTCTGTGGGTCTGATGCAGGTAAGACGCTTGTTTGAAGGGCCGATAGAGCACTTCTCGACGTATGGGCAGCCACCAGAGGGATATCGTATGCATGCGAGTGGTGATTATCTTTGTGTTTGTACTTATCCTCTCGTGTCATCTCGAGTAGATCCGAAATCTGTGTTCATTTACAATCTTTCGAACGGGTCTTGGCGTGAGTTACCAAAACGTCTGGAAGAGAAACGGCCTGAAGGTTCAGTGATCAAACATGTTCTATACTCATGGAAAAAACGGGCATTCTTCTTCCAGCCCAAGCCAGATGCCTTGGTTTAGTTACCTTTCCCCTCTTTCCTTACTAGACGCTTCCAGTTGAAGAATTGTTTGTGTAAATTTTGTAATTATAAGGTCTCGATGATGTCATCACTACAGGCTTGCTATAACTACTGTCCTTAGGATTTTCTTGCTCCTTCTGCTGCTGCATCCACTATAAAGTGGCAGCCACCTTTGGTCTCTCAAACAAGGTAACTTTGGTTCTAGAAAGTGGTAGGGTTTCAGGTTCGAGTGGGTACCGACTGGTGACTGGTTTTTCCATCCCAAGTCCGCTCTTACTGAACACAAGTTTCTGCATGAGAAGTGACAGTCAGCACAGAAACAACGTTACGAACCAATAGACTGAAGTAGTCGATGCCTCGGATCTGTGGCCCTTGCTCTATCCAGAAATACCCTACCGTTCTTTATGACTCTTGTGAAACAACTCAGGCATGTCCAATCCAACATACAACGTTTTAACCATAGTGACTATGATGAATGATTCGATGCCACAAGAACTAGTAGCTCATCTTGCTGTTAACCGCAATTGTTTCACCATTGGCTGAAGAAGCTCATTTGCTGCTTGCCCTTCAATATCTTCCTTCACAGTCACTGTCCACTTAGCTCACGATTTAGTTCTACATACTCAGCTCATGGACTATTCTCTTGTGGACTATATGCATGAAGGGTTGATTTCGTCTCCAAAATAGGTATTTTCTGTAGGTGTCATATCCATGGACTTCTCGAGATAGTTTGGACTTTAAAATCTGTGTACTCTATTTGTCCCCTTTCTGTACTCTTTCTAGTCTATTTCTATCTGGAGCACCGATGCGAGAAGCACCCATTGAAATTCAATATAAACCTTCTGGTACTTGGTCTAAAATTTATGAACAAACTATCTACAAAAGAGAAAAATGTAGCAAATTTTAACTGTAGGCGAATCACTTTCTATGTTCCAGGTATTCTCCAATTCTTCGCATTCAATTGAGAAATTCACTTACTACTACAATCCTTTAATCTAGGAGGTGGGATGCCGTTAAAGGATACCTAGGTTTTCAGTCATGCTTTTCAATATATTTAAAAAAAATAGCACTAGACATATTATTGCACAAGTCAAACATCAAGAAATAAAATGGATTCAATGCTATTGTATCTGTTTATTCATATACCATCGCCTAACAGTTGGCATTTAAGTTAGAATTGCTATAATCGTTTCATGGTGGTGAAATGATGGTTCGTGGCATTCTCCATATGAATATATGGAGAATGGTGTCATAGTGCACGTATTTTAGTAAATCGATGGAAGTGCTCATACCCGATAACTGAGATAAACATAGATAGTATAAATACTCAATGTCTATTAAACTCAAAAAGAAGTACTTTTTGTAAAGCATTTAAAGACTGGAAACAGGAAACATTGATTTTAATCAATGTGCCATCAATTTCAAGTTTTCAATCTTTATTTTTACTTCCACTTGCCTGTTCTATATAACTCCTTTCGTGCCAGTGAGGATTTCCATTTCTTCCCCATTAGTAGAAGTACTTGTCAAAATCAACACTAAGAGTCAGGAATCATATTTTACAATTAAAATCCACAACCTAAAGTATCCAGATTTCATTTCCCCTCTTCAACTTATTCTAAGTCCATTCATCTTATCGGTTAAAGCCACAACAAGCTACAGCATTTATATACAATTGCACCGGAGTAATTTGTTATTTTCAACTTTGAGGATAAAACACAGTTTTATTCACAGAGATTCTATAACTACTTTAAACCTCTGTTATACCTTAATCGAGCAGATTTTTCTTCGTATATCTAGACGTCTCTACTTAAGAAATCAGATACATGAAGACTTCGATCGCAATTTCAATTTAATCTAGAAGGGCTCATTTATAAACTACCCATATTTTCTCACCCATGGTATTATTAGTCCTTACTTATACCTCAGAAGAATTATCCATGGACCTGAGGGGTGATACATTCAATCTCCTCGAAGAGACTTTGAGGTCAATCATCGCTACTTCCAACATGGGAAAGTGAACATGTGGATGTTATGAGAAAACAAGTTTAAGTTTTGAGAGTTTGAAGAATAATTGCAATACTGCATTGAGGGTGATGAGTGAAGAAGACCCACTAATACTTGAATTCCTGGCTCGGTAAAGTAATGTGACATCAAATCTCTCGGTGTTAGCCACTTTCGAAGTCATTGTCAATGCGACAACGAAACAAGTTCCAGTCAGTTGCATTCTCCCTTCCATCTCATCACTCATCCCTGGTTGCAAGTAATGTAGTTCGTGGTAATCAAGTTAGCACCTGTTTCAATCGCGCAAGAATTTATGTGAACCTTCAATGCAAGACTGAATCGAGTGTGACCCATAGAAAATGTCGAAGGATCGGAATCCCATTTAGCATGAGTTGAAGATATGCAGATAGCGGGATAAAGATTAACTCTTTTGTTGCAAACAGGTTTTGTTTAAGAAGGCACTCTCCACATGTTTAAAACTGTTGTGAAATTGATGCAAATCTATGTATCAATTATAAACACAAAGAGCACTAAAAGATATTCAAAGCATTTCTTTTTATTACAGATCTAATCATATTAATTGAGGAATGGATTACTTACAAGCTAATATGTATATTCTATATTAATGAAACACTCATATTTGTTCCTTGGCTTTAGCTGTCTTGATTCTTGCTCTCACATCTTTGCTCCTCAACCCTTCTTGGGTATACTACTAGTATCTTGATGGAATGGAAAAATCTCACATGGGAAAAGTAAGACCTATATATAAGCACTAGGTGTTCTAACTCTAACTAACTTGGTCATTGGATGGTGTGTGCTAACCCTAACTTGTATAGTAGCTATACTGTCACGCCATTTGTAGTGTCGCATCTAGATTGCTCGGACACTGGAGTTTCAATGATAGTAGTTAGAGGTATTTTGGCAGTTATTTATAGATTACTTTCTGACGGTCAGATGTCAAGTTTAGGTACTGATTTCATGGTGGGGCCTACGTCACTTGTGCGGTCCACACCATCGAGTGTGCCGTCAACAGGACCGTTGTGATGAGACCTAGGTCAAAATCAAGAGTATACCTTGGGAATGCAGCTCCAGAGAGCTCACTTCTCTGATGTCGAGCCTTCGAGTTCTTGGCTAAAGTGGACAGAAAGCCGGCAAGTGTCACTTGGAGTCTCTTAGTTAGAGTGGGTGTGGCTTGACTGTAATCAGTGCCTTGTTGTTGGAAAGTTATTGGGGATCAAATCAAGTATTGATATGAGTTTGATTGATTTGAGTTGTAAATGATCTGATTACATCAAAGAAGTGAGTCAGGGGGAAATTGGGTGCTAGAACTGTGAGTGTTGGTGGTATCTCAAAGCTCGGTGGATCGTGGTGTCTTGATAGAGTAGTTCAGATTTCCCTGAGAGAGTGTGTGTGCGGAAGCGCTGGCAAAATTTGGAGCTAGGGAAGAAGCAATTTTCAAGCGGTAGTTGTGATTTTGAGCTCATGACCAATTTGTGATGAGTTGAGCTCAAAAATTGAAAGTGAAGGTGGAGTTGGGAGCAGATCCTCGTGAATTGAAGAATGGACGAGACCCATTTTTCCAATTTGGCTTGAGTGAAGAGTTAGCTGAGGATTTAGTGGTAAGCCATTTTTAGGGATTTACATCAGATTTTATGTCAGATTTATGTCAGATTTACGTCCGATTTATGTCAAATTTTGTGAAGGAGTTACGTCAGATTTTGACAAAAAGAACTTGAATCCGATCCTTGGTGATCCTCGTAGCTCAGGAAGTAGATAGGTACTCCGATTATATCAAATGCCAAATGGTGGCAGAGTCAATCCCGTGTTGATTTATGAGATGGAGTGTTGTTGGTTAACATTCTTATGATTGGACCCCCTCCATGCTTTGCTTCATGTTTGTGCATTGTGTTTGTGTGAGATGTCATGAATTTTGAGCGTCGGTGCTCTGGTGTGCTCTCTATAGTGAGGCTGGAGTGATGACCAGTTAGACTATCTTTGTTTCTCTCCGGTGAGGCAGGTAGTGATGACCTGTAGACCGTGAGATTGCATATTGTGATGGCAGGCTACAGGTCACCTTTGCCCCTAGTGTAGTTGTCTCGGTTAGAGTTACATTAGTGGACAATGTTCCGCTAGTTTTGGCACTTGGTGGTGCTCGGTTGGTATTGGCACTTGGTGGTGCTTCGTTGGTGTTGGCACTTGGCGGTGCTCAATTGATGTTGACACTTGGTGGTGCTTGGTTAGTGTTGGCACTTGGTGGTGTTGGCACTTGGTGGGGTACTTGTTGTTGCAGTTTGCGATTGCGGTTGCGGTTGCAATTGTGGTTGCAGTTGCGGTTACTTTGTCACGACGGAGTTCTTTGGGGATTCCAAAGGAGATAGCCCTACAATACGCAATGGATTTACTTGGAGTGGTGCTCAATATCAGCATGTATCTCAAGTCCCAGTGAGGGAGGAGATTGACTCTGAGTTGGAGTTCGACACAAGAGTTGATCCAGTTGAGAGTGCACTTGTTGTGTCTGCATCGTTGTTGTGGGACATGGATGAGATTTATGGGGCCTCCAAAGGCCCTAGGCGTTACTCTGGTGCAATGGGTACCATTGAGTTGGATGACTTCATCCAAGAGTTTGATAGTTGGTGTGATTTGCAGCAGATGCAAAACTCGACTTTGTTCACACCTTTCATGGCATGGAAGGGGTTGTTTCAACATTTGGAGGGTCCGCCAATAGATGACTACCATGAGTTCAAGAGAGCTCATTTGGAGGAGATTGAGTTATGGAGACAGTATTGGTCTTCAAACTATGTCTCTATCACTTCAGGTTCGGTGGCCAGGAGTAGATTAGCTATACCCACGAGTTCTAGCTCGAATAGTGTTGGTGGAGCTAATGGAGGTGCACTAGTTGGAGATAGTGTTACCACAAGTAGAGGTACCACTACAAGAGGTGGTGTGGTACTAGGGTTTAACCCCATGGTGGAGTTCTTCTAGTGTTTGAGGCAGAGCTACCAAGGAGTGCGGACTGACAAGCTGAGAAGCTTACAGGAGTTCCAATTGAAGGTTGGAGAGAGCCTACGCAACGCATACACTTGCATGAGACGGCTGATCAGTTTCACTCAAGGAGTTATTGAGGCCCAAACAGTCTAGTTTTGGTATGGGATACTAGATAGGGAGTTGGAACGTAGAGTTTGTGATGCTACGTTGTTATAGGCTACTTTGCCTACTTTGGCAACTTGCCTACTAGTACCTTCAGTAGTGGTAGTCTTGGCTCACTACAGTCTGGGACCATGGTAGCATTAGTTTTAGCTTTCAGTGGTGCAATTACTTGGCTTGGTGACTTGTTGGAGGGGAACGCCCATGCAGAAGATACTCCAATACCAGAGGAGATCACTTGGATTTAGAGTACGAGTGAGATTGTTCCATCCACCTTGGATGTTCCATTATGGAGTTAAGAGGAGACATTACACTAGCATGCAAATCAGTTGGTGCAACAAGATTGGAGTGGAGCCTTTGTACCATCGGCAGATGAGTGTGAGGATGAGCCTCCGGAGTAGATTACTTTGACACCTCTAGATACCACACTCATTTTACTTGGCAGTATCCAATAGAGGAGATATGTATATTAGAGTTGTTCGGTGGGATTAGCACCAGACTAGCTACGGTATTATAGGCGGGTATATGAGTACAGAGGTACTTGTATGTAGAGAAAGATGAGACTTCTAGGCGAGTCTCTCTACATCATGTGGCACACTTGGCCTATTGGTATCTAGAGTTATTACCGATGTCAATAGTCAGAGGTTACCAAAAGGCCCTACCAACAAACATTTCTTTACTAGGGGCGCATGATCAAGAGAGACATGGGCCTATTCACTTGGTGATTTTTGGATGGCCATGTTAGGGACATACACGTGCGGGCCAAGGTTTGGGTCTTCAAGATCCTCAATCTGGTGTGTTTTGGGAGATGTTATGGATACTACAACATCTCTAGGTTCATTAGTCCATTTCTCTAGCTTACCTTTTGGAGAACGTTCCTTTGATGGGTGATTCTCACACTAGAGTGGTGGCAAGTACACATAAGTTCTATTCTTGGATGGGACCTGTTGTATTTTTAGATACAGCTAGAGTGGGATCACGAGCTCATTGTCTTTGTCTTTGGTGGATGAATCTCTTACCCAGAGAAGTTTTACAATGTGCTTGTGATGGGATTCAACGACTTCACCACATCCTTGTTGATGATATCTTGGATGTTGGGCATCAATCTCAGATAGTGGTAGTGGTTGATAGGTCGCCTATGGCAATGGTGAATCTAGTTGGATAGCCTAGAGCCGCATTTCCCACACTCATGAGTTTCCCAAGCTCTTATGCTTTTTGAGAGGGAGGACCTGGACTTGTTTGGGACCCGTAGTTATAGTAGTTGGTGGAGCCTTACATTGATGAGAGAGAGAGAGAGAGAGCGGGAAATGGGTTTTTGCACCAATATTACCACTATTCTAGTAGTGTCAGAGGCATCCAAGCGTCAAGTGTTAGATCACGGTATGGACCTAAACTGTTTGACCTGGATTATGAGCCTTGGCTTGGCAGAGCAGCGTAGGATGTGCTTGATAGGCATCACCACTTAGACACTTGTGAGCCCTATGCATATCAAGATGATTCATGCACATGTTGGGGGTGATGGACCAAGTGGACATGGTATTCTTGGGACACCACCAGTAGCTACTAGGGAGAGTGGTCTACTTGGAGTCCATCCAAGTCAGCACGGGCTACTTGGATTACACTCTTGGTCCACTTGGGATGTAGCTAGAGGATGTGTGGAGCTTGCAACCAGAGTGGAGGGAGTTTTCCCATAAATGTTGAGACCTTTAGTGGTCAAGAGCATGACACTATTGCTCCCAAGGGCCTAGTATAGCAGCCAGTCAATACGTCTTCCACTCCTACTACAATTATAAAGGATACTTGGGAGCCAGATTTTGGACCCAAGCTTACTAGAGAGGAAAGACAAAGGGTTTGGAGGTTCTTGAGGAGCCACACGAGTTGTTTTACCTTTAGTATGAAGGATTTGGGTGCTTTGAAGGGACCTGGTATATAGATTGAGTTGACTAGTGATACATCAATTTTTCAATGTTCTTATCGATATAGTGATATGGAGAGGATATTGATTCAGAGTCGGAGTAGTGACCTTTTTGGAGCTGGTTTGGTGGAGATCTCACATGGAGAGTATGCATCAGCGATAGTGATGCCAGCCAAGAAGGATATGCATGGCAACTATATAGATAGGCGGATGTGTGGAGATTACTATCCTATCAATTGATAGACCAGGGCTGATTGGTATGTCATGCCTACACCGGAGGAGATTTTTGATGCAATTGGGCATACAAAGGTCTTCAATAGTTTGGATCTTCAAGCGGGATATCATCAGTTGCTGATCAAGAAGGAGGATATGTCCAAGATAACATTCTAGACTATTGATCCTCACGGTAAGGATGTGCTATATCAGTGGAGGTTCTTACCGTTTGGGTTAAAGAACACTCTTATTGAGTTCTAGAGTGTCATGGATAGGATCCTAGCTAGATTGGATTTTGCTCTGTACTATAGTGATGATATTTTGGTCTATAGCACTACTATGGAGGAGCATGAGAGACAGTTGTTGGAGGTGTTTGAGGGGTTGAGATCTCATGGCTTCAAATTACATCTTGGGAAGTGTAGGTCCTTCCACAAGCAAGTTGAGCATTTGGGTCACACTATCTACCTTGGAGGACTTGGTGTTCAATAGACCAAGGTGGAGGCTATTGCATGTATTCCTTGGCATACGGATGTGAGCAGAGTGCAAGCATTTCTTGGGTTGGCAAACTTCTATTGCTGCTATGTTAGAGGATTTAGTGCTATTGCCAAGGCCTTGATGAACCAAGCTTACATAGGAGTGGTGTTGGGGAGATGAGCATGAGAGAGCTTTTGTAGAGCTCAAGGAGAGGTTGACATCTGCTCCTATTTTGAGGAGACCAATTAGAGGATAACTATTTCAGCTTCATACTGATTGGAGTATGTTGGGGCTTGGAGCGGTGCTCATCCAACATGATGATGAAGGGAAGGAGTTTGTGGTGGCCTATGCTAGTTGCTCCAACAATTCAAAGGAGGTGAAGTATAGTTCATATGAGAGAGAGTGCTTGGCAGCAATTTGGGCAATAGCACATTTCTGATGTTACCTATTTGGTAACCCCTTCACTCTTATCATTGATCATCAACCGCTGAAGTGGTTGATGGAGTCCAACAAGCTTTTAGGGAAGCTTGCATGATGGGCTCTGATTTTATAAGAGTATGATTTCATGATTGTTCATAGACCTAGAGTGGTGAATCGTGATGCAGATGGGTTGAGTAGAAACCCATGTCTCAGCCAGCAAGATCAGATTGGAGCACGTTGGCATGGTGAGATAAATGAGGAGATGGTGCTAGGTTGGCATGCATATACCTTTCTCTATATATTCTTTGAGGCTTTGGTGGTATCTTCTCTCTCTTCCATAGAGTGAAGATATTGGTATAGTTCAGCAAGACATTCATGATGATGTCTTAGTGATGGACTATCTTTGCATTGGTGTTGTGGGTGGCACAGTTGGGGCCAAGGAGAAAGACCGTGTTCTTTAGCAAGCCAGACGGTTCAGATTGGAGGGCAAACACCTTTTGCATGTATGGGAAGATGATAGAGTGCAAGTAGTACAACTTTCATCTCAGAGACCATAGTTGGTCAATCATGCTCATGAGGAGCTAGGACATTTTGGAGTAAAGCATACATACAGCTTACTCCAGAGTCATTATTGGTGGTGCGGTATGTAGACCAAGGTACAATAGTTTGTTGCTAGATGTGTGGTTTGTGACCAAGTTAGAGCATCATTCAATGCTCCTACACCATAGTTACACCCATTACCTATCATGGGATTGGGTTACCATTGGGAGTTTGGACTTTGTTGGACCTTTACCGCTGATTGTGAGACATCATTGGTATGTCTTGGTGATGGTGGAGCACTTCTCCAAGTGGATTGAGTTGGTGGCACTTCTTGACAAGTCTAATGAAGGTACAACTTACTTGTTCATGGATTGAGTTCTTAGTCATTTTGGTGCACCAACTGAGGTTTTCACTAATCAAGGTACACAGTTCTTGGGGAATTTCAGGTCTTGTGTGACAAGGCTTTGATTGATCATTGTACTACCTCCTGAGATCACCCTGAGGCAGATGGCTTAGTAGAGAGAGTGGTTCAGACAATGAAGAGAGGATTGCAAAAGTATGGTTTGCAGAGAGGCCACTTGGGGAATTGAGATCTCCAATTACCTTGGTTGGCCATGGGCTATCAGTTCAGCCAGCAAGCCTCCTTAGCATCCTTCTCTATGTACTTTCTACTCTATGGATGAGATCTAGATTTACCGGCAACCATTTGTTGAGATGCTACTATAGTTTTGGACTTGGATGACCTAGATGTATGGATGAGCGCATGTTCTCAACATGCAGAGATCTTTTGGAGAGTGATGCCGATGGCCTTTGAGAACTTGGTGATTGCTCAACATAGAGATACTTTATGCTATGCTACCATTCAAGGAGGAGGCTATAAACCCTCAATCCGTTGATTTCATCCAAGAGACTATGTATATCTATAGTAGACAACACCGACGACACTTGATGTTTCGACAAGCCGCACTATCTTGAGAGTGTGTGAGGTTTTGCCATCTGGAGTCCTTGTGTTGGAAGGATGTGATGGTGTTGTTTAGAAGGATCATGTGCACAATTGTGTGCAATGCCACCTCCCAAACATTGATGGTCCTATGGACCCAAGCTTGGCACTTGTACGTGCAGGCTTGAGGTGTATGTTATGTGGCTCTTTTGGTGGAGCTGCTACTATGTTAGTGTGTGATAGCTGTTTGAGAGGACGTCATATGGCATGTATGACTCCTCCCCTCATGGTGGTTCCTCAGGGATAATGGTTATGTCCTAGATGTACTTGACCTATAGTTAGTTCATTCTTTATATGGTATAGATTGCAGACAGGCAACTAACAATGAGGCTCCATAGCACCCGGCCTCTTGATCTTTGCCCATCATAGCGTATACCCTATACTTGGAATAGATGGCTATCTGGAGTTAGAGGAATCTAACCACCAGCTAGGAGGGCGATTGTGGCACTTTAGAGTTTATGTATGACTTATGTGTGAGTTGTGCTTCTATAGTGTATGATGTTGACAGCGATGTTTGTTGTGTGGCAATGTATATATCCACAACAATACCAAGCTCACTATCATATGCCACATGTACTACCATCTGAATTTCCATACTCCCACTCATTCAAGAATAGGCATTCTTTAATTAAACTTCTAAACTTACAAAACTATATTCTAGCAAAGCTATTGTAGAAACATATGCAATCTGATTATTGATGTTGATGGAGTTGAAACAAATCCCCTATATCTCTTGCTGCTCTCTCATATAATGATATTGGATTTATATGTGCTTTGTTCTCTTGTGGAATTTTGGGTCACAAACTTAATAATATTTTAAACTAAATAATATTTTAATTCTTGCTGTACCTTGGAGTTGGATCATTTGTCCAAATTGCAGTTCCTTGAGTGATCTGCCAAGCTATATTGTTTTCTTGGCAGCTAAACATTTTGCTATATACTCTACCTCTGTGTTAGAAGTAACAATGCATTGTTGTTGCTAGTTGCTCCAAACTAGTGATTGATTATTCATCATGAATATGACACCATTATGGGACTTTCTAATTCACATGCAAAACTCAACATCATAGTGCCCTATTTGTGTGTTAGTAGCATGTAATCCTCCACTAAATTCTAATCTATAGTTGAGAATATCTTTGAGGTACTCGAAAATGCTCTTCATTGCTTCTTAATGTTGAGGTGAAGGATTGGAGCTAAACTTTACCACTATGTTAACATTATAAGCTATTTCAGATCTTGTAATTATGATAACATATATTAAACATCTTGTTGCTTCTTGGCAGAATACTTTAATTGGTTCTCTTTCTTCCGCTTGTAATTTGACATTTGGATCTACATCTACATGAGTAGTATCAAACTTTCTATTATAAGCCCTTGAGGCTTGCTCCTCAGTAATCTATAAATATTTTTCTCCTTTCCAACTTCTTCATATCTTTGTGGCTACTCCATGAAATCTCCTCATGAAAATATCTATTAAGAAAAGTTGTCTTATTGTCCAAATGACCTATCTTCATGTCTGTTCATTGCAACTAACAAAAGAACAATCTACTATTATCAAACTTGACTACAAGAGCAAAAACTCCGCATAGTTCATTCTTGCAAGCTATGAATATCCATCCATCTATTACAAGTCTAGCTTTGTACATTGAGATATTGCACTTAACATCAAGCTAGGTTCTATATACTCACTTATATTTTATTGCTTTTCTCCCTTCTGGCAAAAATTGTTAGCTTCCAAATAGTATTTGTTTCAATGACCCAAATTCCTCATCCATGGCCTTCACCCCCACAAGTGATTGCACTACACCTTGGAAATGAATATGATTTTCATCAACATCTACTCTTCAATCATAGCTGCAATATTACAAGCATAAGATGTCTTATTTTAATTCAACTCATTGAGTTTGTGGTGGTCTTCTCATTCTTACACTTCTGCATTTTTCTCCATCTTGAATGGTTGAAGTTGAGCTCATTCAAAAATCAGATTCCACATCTTTATTTTTCACTCTCTTTTTGAAGTGGACAAAATGTTGGTCTCACTTGTGGATTCTTCTATAACCTTCTTTTTAGACTCCCAAAAGCTTGTGGAAATTCTTCGTCAACTTTTATCCCATCATTCTAGCGTTGGCTTGCTCTTTATTTCTCTCCTGAAAAAAAATCAACATCTCAGTTTAGCATTAGTGATTGTGTAGCTCTTTTCTCAATATGAAATCCCTATTTTCACATATCTTTTTCTTCTTTTGATCACACAATATGAAAGCTCTAGATTCTAAACTATCCAACAAAGACATTTCTTTTCTCTTTGGATCAAACTTTTCTCTCAAACCTTTTGGTTTGCACAAAGACTAAGCAACCAAAAGTTCTCCAATATGCAACTATTTGTTTTTATTTCATCCCAAAGCTCATAATGATTTTTCTCTAAAACTCTACTGAAGATTCCATACAAAATATGTGTAGTAGCACTTATTGCTTCTACGCACAACTATTTAAATACTTTACTCAAAAGAAACATGCTTCTTATTGCTTCAAACACTATCCTATGAAGTTTAAAGTGCTATGAGTTCATAGACTAATACAACACTCTACATAAAACCAGAAAATTCCTTCCCAATGCTTCACCTCTTCTATTGAATTGTAATTTCTTTATCTTTATTACACACTGAGTTCTACATGTGTGTGTGGGGTTATTTTAAGCAAAAGAGAGCTTTTTTACTTCTCTTTCAAGAAAATTATAAAAATTAAAATAATATCATATATAATATCATCCCTGAAAAAGATGGTTACTTGATCCTCTTATTAATTTAATGCTCATATTACCACAAAAATAACTATGAGAGAACTCTCAAGCCTTGTATTTGCCTCTACTCTTGGTGGATTTGCAAAAAGTAATTTAAATTACTTTCTTAGACACATTTATCACAATAAAAAGACTTTTGAATACCAGACTCTTCTTGTTTGAAATTGAGATCCTCTATTAGTCCTTCTCTCTCCATGTTCCAAATACATGAAAGGTTGAGATGACCAAGTCTTTGGTGCCAAAGTGATTGAGACCATCTATTAGTCCTTCTCTCTCCATGTTCCTAATGTAGGGAAGATTGAGATTGACCAAGTCTTTGGTGCCAAGTGGAATATGTAACCATTGACAATCTAGCTTCTTTTCTAGTTTTTCACTCTTCCTAGTTTTTGCAACAACAAAGTTTGCTGGGAAAATGTTACCTATCTTAGTAACTTTGAGTTGAAACCTGTAGACCTTTGAATCAAAGACAACCATCATCAGCCCTATTCCATTTTTCCTCATGTACCAGCCTTCTTTGGTGTAAGTGATTTGGATGCATTGTTTGCTACTTGACTGATGTTGCATAGGTTTCACTTCAACTCTAGAAGATAGAGAACTTCTTTGATGACTCTTTTTTGTCTTCTTGCACCAACCTCAAAATAAAGTGTTATGTATCACGTTCCAATAATCCAAACTTTATGATCATCAACAACATACATTTGCTAGGTACTTTCTTCAATCTTCTTGAAATCTTGGAACGATTCTCTTTTCTTGATTGTGTGCTCTAAACCTCCCTCATCAACATACCAAATAGTTTTTTAAATGTTAATTGAAACTTGTGGTAGTGCTAGAACTAGTAACAATTTCAATAATCTTTGTTATTAGAGCAATTGGCTTAATCTCTACGATTAGCTCTATTTTGGGGTTTTCTTCTTGGGAGGCTCTGCTCACTTCTACATTCTCCTGACTAGTGCTCTGTCTTTTTACACTTATTATTACTTGTTTTTTTCTTCAGTTGTGAAATGTATGTCTTCTTTTGAGTCCCACCATTGTAGCTACCTCTATCACTTCTTTTTCTCAATAGCTAAAAGGCTCTCTCTCTTGAATTCTCTTCTTTGTATTTTCCATATTTATTCAAGGTTTCTTCCTTAAAAACCTCCTATAATAAGTCTCATGATGGTTTATTGTTTCTGAAATATATTATTTTTTCATACTATTATATGGGAATAAGTCCATGCAAAATTATAAATAAAATTTCAAAGACTTACACTAAAGCTACTTAATTTACCAGTGAGAGTTCTACTTAACTATAACCCATTATCTCTTTTCTTGGTCTAAGTTGTAATTGAAAGAATCTTTATTGGGGAACATGTTTGTTTTATCAAGCACATGCACCATAATCAATCAACTCTCCATCTGATTTTTGATTCTACAATTGATCAGCATTTATAAATACTTCTCTTCTATGCTTGTATAGATGTACATTTTTGGAACTTAAGTTTTCACTCTTTCATTCAATCTTTTTTCTATTACTATGGCTTGTTCTATTTTTGTTCCATTTATGACCCCATGAGTCCCTTTGATTTGAAAACTATCATCACTAAAAAGTTCAAAGCAGGATATCCTCTCGATTTACTTTTTAGCATATGCTATATCTCTCATATCACTCCTGTTCCTATTGTGTCCTGATCTACTCTCAATTTTGAAAGGTATTTTTCTAGTTTTGTCAATTTATCTGAAATCTGAAATTAATATTAATCTTTAGTACTCCTCTTGAAAACTGTCATCAAATTGATGCATCAATTATAAAACATCATCTCTGCATCAATTATAAAACACAATATACAACAAAAGATACTCCATGCAGTTCTTTTTGTAGGAGATCTAGTCATATGAAATGAGGAATGGATTACTTATAAATAAATATGCAGATTTTAAACTAATAAAACACTTGATCGGTTGTGTTACTCGGGCTTTGCTTCTTTGAAATGTTGCTTTCACATCTTTTTCACTCAACCTTCTTTATTGCTCAGCCCTTCTTGACTATGTTGTGATTTCTCAAAAGAATGAAAATCTCAATTTAGAAAAGTAAAATCTATATATAAGAACTAGGTACTTTAATTCTAACTCGCAGTACCACGGGATACTTTGGGATACTTTGTACTAACCGTAAAGGGTGTAGTAGCTATACCAATACCAACATGTATTACCATTTAGATGCAATTTCAGAATGTGTTTAAGAATGACACCCCTCAAATTCATTCCGTTCTCCCCGTTTCTTGCTATGCATAGCACCGATTACAACTCGAGGCCGCTGCACGATGAATTTCAATCTCAAATACTTCCGATACTCGACTTTTGAAAGGGCTGACCAAGGATCTGTGGCTGTTCCTCCCCAGCCAGTTACCTGCTCTGTAAACCTCCAACCAAACCTTGGTGTACTGCAACAAGGCGTGTGCTAGACTCGGGCATCAAGAATCAAGCTGCTGCAAAAGTGAAGTTGAGAAACAAGGAACAGGCGAAGTTAACACCTCCTCATACAAATTCCTGAAGTTGTTAACTCCCGGAAGTTATGCAGTCAGCTTTAAAGAGATTGGCGAAAGGAACGAACGGAGCTTGACGGAAACAAATACCTTGATAGCAACCAAGTCTTTACTCATGAGGTCCCTCAGAAATCCGCATTCAGCCGATATTCCGTCACTGAAAACCTTCAGCAGCAACTGTGGTACAGCAAAATGCTGTACCACAGTTCAACAGGTGCAGCACTGGAACCCAATTTTTGGTAGAAATGGGTAACCGAACACTCTTCTAGAGTGTCCGACTTCAGAACTGAGAACTGGACAAACTGAGGCAGTAATTCGCGTCCAAACGACTCCACATCTCCAGATAACTTCCCTTACATTTCTTCAGCTTGAAATTTGAGATCATCCCAGACATCTTGAATGCCTTTTGAATTGACTTCCACCAGGTGAATATATAGAGAAACGATGACACGTCAAATTAAGGCCAACTCATTTCCCAAAATGATCAACTCTTTTGAGTCCAACCAGTAGACAATACAAAAGATTCCATGTCAAGTTTTGGTAGCTTTTTCATCCATGTCTGTTCCACGTAATTACGGTTATGTTGGAAAACTTTTTAGATTTTGTCTCTAATAAGACCAAACATCTTCAGCAGAACAAAGTTCTCATCTTTGTCATAGTCTCCGGCAGTAGAACTGCTGTAGAACGCGGGAATGTCGACGAGAAATGTTTGGGTGCTCAACCAACTTAGCATCTTCAGTTCATATTACATCTACAGGGACCAAAGGTTAGATTGTTCGGGAGCTCCATTTCACCATGAAATCAAAAACTGGCAATGCGTGTAAACCATATAAATAACTTTGAGCCTCAATCATATATATCGGTTTAACATATTCTTGAATTGAAAGTGTCCCTATCAGACTAAACAAAGACGAACCATTGCACCTACTACGAAGGTGGAAAGAACAGCTTGAAAAAAGAAATGCAATCTGATAACTGTTTTGCTGATCTCTCGGTGTTGTAGCGAGGAAGATAGTTTCTCGGTGATAATTAGCTGGTCTTCCACAGAACAAAGTGGAAATAGAAATCCTTCACGATTGCTTACATTACCAGTAGAACTGAGGTGCTTGCACAAGTCCTGCCAATTCGGGAAGAGTAAAATGGTGAAGTATCTCGAACAAAAGATCTAGCAGGTTGGAAAGATAAGCAATTTCTGTTGAAAGCAGCAGTCAAGGATATCGCAAGAACGGTTACCTTAGTCTGGCAAGCTTTATGTGCACTCTGCAAGATTCTGGATTTCATAGTTACGAACAATCCTTTTCAGAACTGATCCCAGTCGTTTGCATTTTGCTAGGAGTTTGTGTATACAGCGTTTCACTAGCAACACACGTCAATACTAACTTCCAAACAAAGAGAAATATAGACACGGAAAACTGTACGTGGAAACAGAAGTCTGGTGCCATATGTCTGGTTGGGTTTTAGTTCAAAAAGGTCATGAGCGGGAGAAGACAAGGTTTACTTTCACACAAAGTTACACTACAACTTCATGGGTATTTCCACTCGTAACAGCAGACTCACTGCTAGGCACATTCACCGCATTTTTAGAGCTTATCTGACCTCTCCATGCACGATGAGATTTACGTAGCAACCAGGCAGAAGAAGTTGGCTCATGAAACCACCTTACTTGCATGGAACAGAAGCAAGCTCCCCATGAGGCTTCTAGCAGCCGACATGTGATCTGGTCACAATCTTGACCGATACAAAACCCGATCGTACTGCAGATAAACTTCTTTTGGTTAGCTCGTAGCTGGGATCGTTATTCTTATGCTGATTTGTTATTTATTCTAGCTTGTGCCAGGAATAGCAAAACTGAACATGTATACAAACAACGCATTGCAGGTTACCCACGTAGGCTTTAAAATGGCTGCTGCGAGTATTCAACGTTCATGGCCTGAACAGCACTAAAGGAGACCTCTATTTGACATCCGTCTATGTGTCAGACTTCGGATTGCGTGAATTGTTAGTAGAAAATAGGACTTGTTAGTGCGGACATCATCAGGGGTGTACCAGTTTAAGCTCGAGCTCCGTGGGAAATATGTCATTCACTTCGCACATCAAAACAAGACAGCATCTACAGTATGAATTAAGTATAGAGTTGTGCAAGATTAGCAATGTGAAAGGAGACCTCATCTCGAAGTTCTCACTGGTTTAGTTATCCTGTAATACATCTTTAGCTGAGTCTTTTATTGAAGAAGTCTTTCAGTGAACTCCTACTACTGATGTATGAGCAGAGTCTTAGCCTCGCAATAATCCGTCCTGAAGAGATGAGTATGTACTAAGAGATAAGGTAAATTATCAATTAATCAATCTTAAGAGATTGAATCTCCAACAAGGATGGAGAACATTGTCATATCTTTATAAATGAGCCAAGACTCATGCTCAAAAAGTAGAATCGGAAGTTTGCATACACAAGTTGAGAAAAGGGAAATATTAAAGACGATGTTGTGTGTGTTGAAATTTTTTGTGTTAGAACACATTATTATTATTATTATTTTAATTATAGTAGGAAATATGCTATTTCTGAACGGTTATTGGCCTATATAAATAATTTCAATAATTTCAATTGAGAAGCTAGATACTAATAATCATTTAATGTGGAAGTTCACCATATATATATCTTCAGAAGGGGTATCTTTTAGTCAAAGCTAGATAAAGATAGATAGATAAAACTAATCAAGTTATATAAAGATAATAATTTCTTCAAGCGGAGCAAAGACATAAAAGCATACATTGAGATACTACTCAATGTTGTTATATACTACATGGGATACTCTTGAAACTCATTTTGAATTACCACGACAAGACTTTACAAAGCGTTTGAATTTGGGGTATGAATATCAAAATATTAGATCTCCAAGAGGAGGAGAATTATCTTCAAGATTAAAAACGATTTTACAAGAACTAATCAAGACTTCGCACAGCAAATGAAGTTGGATATGGATATCATAATATAAGGTCTGTGGAGAATTATCTTCACTGATGAAGAATGGTTTGATGGGACCACGCTATTGTGGATTTCAAATTTATGAACAAAAAATTACAATTATCAAGCTCTGGCATCTTCTGCATGAAAGTTAAAGGCACATTATTCTTTATTAGATACTTTGAGTTAGAGTACACAAGTTCCACGGAAAGTTTCATGATGCGTATGGGAGGCTACTTATGCTCAAAGCTTTGATATTAAAAGTTATAAATTAATAAAAATGATCATTAGAGCTTTATTATTAAAGTCAAGATAGGGGCCTTCTATTTTCCAATAAAAGAAACTCAAAACCCAGAACTCCATGTCATAATATTATTTGAAAATTTAATAATTAATAATTTAAATTAAATAATTACAGAGATAATACGTTTTTATTAAAAAAATTTAAGATATAGTACCAAGGATGGTCAATAATTAAACGAGAGAAAGTATAGCAATGTAAAGTTTTATTAAAGAAGTGAAACAACAAGAAGATTTTGGTCAAATTGAGAATCTTACTAGAAAATTTATCAATTAACAAGCTCATGTCCTTGAGAAAAGTAAATTGGAAATATTAAAGAAGAATCATGGAATACAAGCACATAACACATAACATATCATGGAGCAAAGTAGAAAGACAATTTGATTTGTTATTCTAGAGCAAGTAAAAACATGATTATGAGTGGAGTTAGATTTTTTTTTTGGTGAAAATCCATAAGTATAAACCCATCATTCATATGTTATCCAAAGACTATATTAAAATACAACATTTGGTCTAGGTGAAATATAATCTTATCTTAGATTGGGAAGAGCAAGAGGATTACATGCATTGGGTTTAATAGATTACTATAACTGTCTAATTTGAAGAAAATTCTGATATCCGTTGGTAAACTTGAAGAACAACGGATTAATTGCAATTTTTAATGAAGTACTGTAATGTAGCTAAATCCAATGGTTCATGATCATAGGTAGAGTTAAGAAAGCACGTTTCTATACAGCGAATCTTAAATGTGATTAAGATATTCTCAAGGTATCGGTCCATATAGGGAGAATCCGGATTGGTAGGACCAGAGTAATCCCATACGACAAGAGGAGAATTCAACTTTCAAGTTCTCTCCAGTCTAAGCTAAACCAAACATCAGATCCCGCAGAAACTGCAACACTTTCACAAAATCAATTGCCTGGTGAGAGTTTGCCTGATGAAATTCAGACAGTCCGGCTCTCATACTTTACAGGGCACTCTATAGAGAGCACCCGCTTGTGCAATCAATAGGAGAGCTATCGCATGTGGAGGTGATACTACTTTTGTTTTGGATGCTCCGGTAACTAGTTTATAGACTGAACGATTCTCATATAGCTTTGATATCTTAGGTGCTGCCGTGCAAACTTCTCATTTGAATGCTACTGGAACTTCACCCCGTTTTACTTCCTATGTCTTTTCCTTGTATGGGTCCTTTCATCCTTCCTGTGCAATCCATAAGAGAGCAACACACATGAGGTGATGTTTCTTTGGATACTCCAGTTGTGTGTGTAGACAGGACAACTTGCATAGCTCACACATCTTAGGTGCATAGCTCAGATATCTTAGGTGCGATAGGGCAGATTTCTCATAGGGACTCTATTGTGGCTTAGCCCCATGTTACCCTTTTTTGTCTCTCCCTTGTACGGCTTGATGGGGTTTTCCATCCTTCATTTTTCCTACGCGATAGCCTTTTTCCCTTCTTGTTATCTATCCCTTTTGCCCACCGTGCACACAAGTATTTAGGATTCTACTAGAAACCTAAGTTTGCTAGTACATACTGTGAGGAACTCTCGAGGGAGCGTGGAGAAAATGATTAACTTCCAGACCAAACTCCCGATCGGAGTTTCAGCGTCAATACGCACGTCTTTCCAGGCAAACTATGCGGTTGCCAAGCATGACATTGGCAACCGCATGACATTTTCATTAGATCTCGCCACAACTTACTTACACCAACCAACACCGTTCTGCTTTCCAACGTAGGGACTTATGTGCATCTCCTTCAGTTCCGACATTTCTGCTCGGAGACAAATGATGAAGTCCTGCCCCATACGACCACGAGCAAGTCGCAGTAACCTCTCCAAATCATGCCCATCGATGAATCACATACCGGCGTTTACAAAATTCTACCTCTCCATATCGTATGTGGAGATTTTCAGAAACCACTTATGCTCTACCAGTAGTATTTGCCCACGTACTAGTCTATTGGTAGCCCACGTACCGGTAGGCCTGTGATTCGTACTACATTCAAGACACTTGCATCCCATTACATCAGCAGCGCAATTTTAACCTGTGGAAGCATAGCTTATAGTAGATGACATGTTTGTTGACAAGAAGGTCAAAAGCATATGAAACAGATCTCGACAACGGGTGGCCCCTAGAGACGTTAATCATTAATGTTACAATTTTACTCCACTCCACTCTTCGGAACTAAAAGTCTTGATGGCACTTCCAACAACTGACATTCAAGTATGAGTGACAGATTCTGCAAACTATAGACTTTGCAAACGTCTCCTACTCCGGTTATATTACTGGCGGGTATTAAATTTCCATATCCTCTGTTTCTTGTAAGGACCACCAAGTGCCTGAAGAGCAACCGGGGAATCCAGAATCTGCTTGGCATTGGCCTCATTATAAGCTAAATTGGACAGAGCTCTCAGCACTTCAGCTTGAAACTCCTCAGTTCCATCCCGTCCGAGGAGGAGCTTCGCGAGTTTCCGGATGCACCCGCGAGCTTCTCCTATTCTTGTCTATCCATCGTCATGTATGGCTATTCTAGCTAAGGTCCACGAAACATTCTCCATAAGCAAGGAGTTACCTCCACTCCACAACCCATCCAACAGTGCCTGAAGAGCACTGGGGAAATCCAGAATCTGCTTGGCATTGGCCCCATTATTGGCTAGATTGGACAGAGCTCTCATCACTTGGACTTGGAACTCCTCACTTCCATCCAGTCCGAGGGAGAGCTTCACGAGTTTCCGGATGGGCCCGGGAAATTCTCCTAATCTCGTCTTGCCATCTTCATATATGGCTATAGTAGCTAAGGTCCACCGTCCACGCAACATTCTTCATCAGCAAGGAGTTACCTCCACTCGAAAACCCATCCAACAGTGCCTGAAGAGCACCGGGGAAATCCAGAATCTGCTTGGCATTGGCCTCATTATGAGCTAAATTGGACAGAGCTCTCATCATTTGGGCTTGGAACTCGTCACTTCCATCCCGTCCGAGAAAGAACTTCACGAGTTTCCGGATGGACCCGGGAACTTCTCCTATTCTCCTCTCTCCATTTTCATGTATGGCTATATTCGCTCAGTTAGACGCAACATTCTCCATCAGCAAGCAGTTACCTCCACTCTACTAACCATCCAGCAGTGCCTGAAGAGCACCGGAGATATCCAGAATCTACTTCGCATTGGCCTCATTATGAGCTAAATAGGACAGAGCTCTCATCACTTGGGCTCGGAACTCCTCACTTCCATCCCGTTAGAGGAAGAGCTTCACGAGTTTTCGAGTGGACCCGGGAATTTCTCCTATTCTCCTCTCTCCATCTTCCTGTATGGCTATACTAGCCGAGGTCAACAGAACATTCTTCATCAGCCAGGAGTTACCTCCACACGACAACCCATCCAACAGTGACTGAAGAGCACCAGGGATATCCAGAATCTGCTTGGCATTGGCCTCATTATGAGCTAAATTGGACAGAGCTCTCATCACTTGGGCTTGGAACTCGTCACTTCCATCCCGTCCGAGGAAGAGCTTCACGAGATTCCGGATGGACCCAGGAACTTCTCCTATTCTCGTCTTGCCTTCTTCATGTATGGCTATAGTAGCTAAGGTCCACGCAACATTCTTCCTCAACAAGGAGTTACCTCCACTAGACAACCCATCCAACAGTGCCTCAAGAGCCCCACGGAAATCCAGAATCTGCTTGGCATTAGCCTCATTATTAGCTAAATTGGAGAGCGCTCTCATCACTTGGGCTTGGAACTCGTCACTTCCATCCCCTCCAAGGAAGAGCTTCACGGGTTTCCAGATGGACTCGGCAACTTCTCCTATTCTCCTCTCTCCATCTTAATGTATGGCTATATTTGCTAAGGTGGACGCAACATTCTCCATCAGCAAGGAGTCACCTCCACTCAACAAACCATCCAACAGTGCCTGAAGAGCACCCGAGATATCCAGAATCTGCTTGGCATTGGCCTCATTATGAACTAAATTGGACAGAGCTCTCATCACTTGGGCTTGGAACTCCTCACTTCCATCCCGTCCGAGGAAGAGCTTCACGAGTTTCCGGATGGACCCGGGAACTTCTCCTATTCTCGTCTTGCCATCTTCATGTATGGCTATAGTAGCTAACGTCCACGCAACATTCTCCATCAGAAAGGAGTTACCTCCACTCGACAACCCATCCAACAGTGCCTGAAGAGCACCGGGGATATCCAGAATCTGCTTGGCATTGGCCTCATTATGAGCTAAATTGGACAGAGCTCTCATCACTTGGGCTTGGAACTCGTCACTTCCATTCCGTCCGAGGAAGAGCTTCACGAGTTTCCGGATGGATCCGGGAACTTCTCCTATTCTCGTCTGTCCATCTTCATGTATGGCTATAGTAGCTAAGGTCCACGCAACATTCTTCATCAGCAAGGAGTTACCTCCACTCGACAACCCATCCAACAGTGCCTGAAGAGCACCGGGGAAATCCAGAATCTGCTTGGCATAGGCCTCATTATTAGCTAAATTGGACAGAGCTCTCATCACTTGGGCTTGGAACTCGTCATTTCCATCCCGTCCGAGGAAGAGCTTTACGAGTTTCCGGATGGACCCGCCAACTTCTCCTATTCTCGTCTTGCCATCTTCATGTATGGCTATATTTGCTAAGGTGGACGCAACATTCTCCATCAGCAAGGACTTGCCTCCTCTCAACAAACTATCCAACAGTGCCTGAAGAGCACCCGAGATATCCAGAATCTGCTTGGCATTGGCCTCATTATGAGCTAAATTGGACAGAGCTCTCATCACTTGGGCTTGGAACTCGTCACTTCCATCCCGTCCGAGGAAGAGCTTTACGAGTTTCCGGATGGACCCGCCAACTTCTCCTATTCTCGTCTTGCCATCTTCATGTATGGCTATAGTGGCTAAGGTCCACGCAACATTCTCCATCAGCAAGGAGTTACCTCCACTCGACAACCCATCCAACAGTGCCTGAAGAGCACCGGGGAAATCCAGAATCTGCTTGGCATTGGCCTCCTTATGAGCTAAATTGGACAGAGCTCTCATCACTTGGGCTTGGAACTCGTCACTTCCATCCCGTCCGAGGAAGAGCTTCACGAGTTTCCGGATGGACCCGCCAACTTCTCCTATTCTCGTCTGTCCATCTTCATGTATGGCTACAGTAGCTAAGGTCCACGCAACATTCTTCATCAGCAAGGAGTTACCTCCACTCGACAACCCATCCAACAGTGCCTGAAGAGCACCGGGGAAATCCAGAATCTGCTTGGCATTGGCCTCATTATTAGCTAAATTGGACAGAGCTCTCATCACTTGCGCTTGGAACTCGTCACTTCCATCCCGTCCGAGGAAGAGCTTTACGAGTTTCCGGATGGACCCGGGAACTTCTCCTATTCTCGTCTTGCCATCCTCATGTATGGCTATAGTAGCTAACGTCCACGCAACATTCTCCATCAGAAAGGAGTCACCTCCACTCGACAACCCATCCAAGAGTGACTGAAGAGCACCGGGGAAATCCAAAATCTGCTTGGCATTGGCCTCATTATGAGCTAAATTGGCCACAGATCTCACCACTTGCGCTTGAAACTCGTCACTTCCATCCCGTCCGAGGAAGAGCGTAACGAGTTTCCGGATGGACCCGGGAACTTCTCCTATTCTCGTCTTGCCATCTTCATGTATGGCTATAGTAGCTAAGGTCCACGCAACATTCTCCATCAGCAAAGAGTTACCTCCACACGACAACCCATCCAACAGTGCCTGAAGAGCACCAGGGAAATCCAGAATTTGCTTGGCATTGGCCTCATTATTAGCTAAATTGGACAGAGCTCTCATCACTTGGGCTTGGAACTCGTCACTTCCATCCCGTCCGAGGAAGAGCTTCACGAGTTTCCGGATGGACCCGGGAACTTCTCCTATTCTCCTGTCTCCATCTTCATGTATGGCTATATTTGCTAAGGTGGACGCAACATTCTCCATCAGCAAGGAGGTACCTCCACTCGACAGCCTATCCAACAGTGCCTGAAGAGCACCGGATAAATCCAGAATCTGCTTGGTATTGGCCTCATTATGAACTAAATTGGACAGAGTTCTCATCACTTGGGCTTGGAACTCCTCACTTCCATCCCCTCCGAGGAAGAGCTTCACGAGTTTCCGGATGGACCCGGCAACTTCTCCTATTCTCGTCGTGGCATCTTCATGTATGGCTATATTTGCTAAGGTGGACGCAACATTCTCCATCAGCAAGGAGTTGCCTCCACTCGACAACCCATCCAACAGTGCCTGAAGAGCACCCGAGATATCCAGAATCTGCTTGGCATTGGCCTCATTATGAACTAAATTCGACAGAGTTCTCATCACTTGGGCTTGGAACTCGTCACTTCCATGCCGTCCGAGGAAGAGCTTCATGAGTTTCCGGATGGACCCGGGAACTTCTCCTATTCTCGTCTTGCCATCTTCATGTATGGCTATGGTAGCTAAGGTCCACGCAACATTCTTCATCAGCAAGGAGTTACCTCCACTCGACAACCCATCCAACAGTGCCTGAAGAGCACCGGGGAAATCGAGAATCTGCTTGGCATTGGCCTCATTATTAGCTAAATTGGACAGAGCTCTCATCACTTGGGCTTGGAACTCCTCACTTCCATCCCGTCTGAGGAAGAGCTTCACAAGTTTCCGGATGGACCCGGGAACTTCTCCTATTCTCGTCTTGCCATCTTCATGTATGGCTATAGTAGCTAAGGTGGACGCAACATTCTCCATGAGCAAGGAGTTACCTGCACCCGACAACCCATCCAACAGTGCCTGAAGAGCACCGGGGAAATCCAGAATCTGCTGGGCATAGGCCTCATTATTAGCTAAATTGGACAGAGCTCTCATCACTTGGGCTTGGAACTCGTCACTTCCATTCCCTCCGAGGAAGAGCTTCACGAGTTTCCGGATCGACCCGGCAACTTCTCCTATTCCCGTCTTGCCATCTTCATGTATTGCTATAGTAGCTAAGGTCCACGCAACATTCTCCATCAGCAAGGAGTTACCTCCACTCGACAACCCATCCAACAGTGCCTGAAGAGCACCGGGGAAATCCAGAATCTGCTTGGCATTGGCCTCATTATAAGCTAAATTGGACAGAGCTCTCATCACTTGGGCTTGGAACTCCTCACTTCCATCCCGTCCGAGGAAGATCTTCACGAGTTTCCTGATGGACCCGGTGACGTCTCCTATTCTCGTCTGTCCATCGTCATGTATGGCTATAGTAGCTAAGGTCCACGCAACATTCTCCATCAGCAAGAAGTTACCTCCACTCGACAAACCATCCAACAGTCCCTGAAGAGCACCGGGGAAGTCCAGAATCTGCTTGGCATTGGCCTCATTATTAGCTAAATTGGACAGAGCTCTCATCACTTGGGCTTGGAACTCGTCACTTCCATCCCGTCCGAGGAAGAGCTTCACAAGTTTCCGGATGGACCCGGGAACTGCTCCTATTCTCGTCTTGCCATCTTCATGTATGGCTATAGTAGCTAAGGTCCACGCAACATTCTTCATCAGCAAGGAGTTACCTCCACTCGACAACCTATCCAATAGTGCCTGAAGAGCACCGGGGAAGTCCAGAATCTCGTTGGCATTGGCGTTTTTTTGAGCTAAATTGGACAGAGCTCCCATCACGTCGGCTTGGAACTCGTCACTTCCATACCGTCCGAGGAAGCGCTTTACGAGTTTCCGGATGGACCCGGGAACTTCTCCAATTCTCGTCTTGCCATCTTCATGTATGGCTATAGTAGCTATGGTCCATGCAACATTCTCCATGAGCAAGGAGTTGCCACCACACGACAACCCATCCAACAGTGCCTGAAGAGCACCGGGGAAATCGAGAATCTGCTTGGCATTGGCCTCATTATTAGCTAAATTGGACAGAGCTCTCATCACTTGGGCTTGGAACTCGTCACTTCCATCCCGTCCGAGGAAGAGCGTAATGAGTTTCCGGATGGACTCGGGAACTTCTCCTATTCTCGTCTTGCCATCTTCATGTATGGCTATAGTAGCTAAGGTCCACGCAACATTCTCCATCAGCAACGAGTTACCTCCACTCGACAACCCGTCCAACAGTGCCTGAAGAGCGCCGGGGAAATCCAGAATCTGCTTGGCATTGGCCTCATTATTAGCTAAATTGGACAGAGCTCTCATCACTTGGGCTTGGAACTCGTCACTTCCATCCTCTCCGAGGAAGAGCTTCACGAGTTTCCGGATGGACCAGGGAACTTGTCCTATTCTCGTCTTCCCATCTTCATGTATGGCTATAGTAGCTAAGGTGGACGCAACATTCTCCATCAGCAGGGAGTTGCCTCCACTCGACAACCCATCCAACAGTGCCTGCAGAGCACCGGGGAAATCCAGAATCTGCTTGGCATTGGCCTCATTATTAGCTAAATTGGACAGAGCTCTCATCACTTGCGCTTGGAACTCGTCACTTCCATCCCGTCCGAGGAAGAGCGTAACGAGTTTCCGGATGGACCCGGGAACTTCTCCTATTCTCGTCTTGCCATCTTCATGTATGGCTATAGTAGCTAAGGTGGACGCAACATTCTCCATGAGCAAGGAGTTACCTCCACACGACAACCCATCCAACAGTGCCTGAAGAGCACCGGGGAAATCCTGAATCTGATGGGCATTGGCGGTATTATGAGCTAAATTTGACAGAGCTCCCATCACGTTGGCTTGGAACTCGTCACTTCCATCCCGTCCGAGGAAGAGCTCCACGAGTTTCCGGATGGACCCGGGAACTTCTCCTATCCTCGCCTTGCCATCTTCATGTATGGCTATAGTAGCTAAGGTGGACGCAACATTCTCAATCAGCAAGGAGTTACCTTGACCCGACAACCCATCCAACAGTGCCTGAAGAGCACCGGGGAAATCCAGAATCTCGTTGGCATTGGCCTCATTACTAGCTACATTTGACAGAGCTGCCATCACTTGGGCTTGGAACTCGTCACTTCCATCCCGTCCGAGGAAGAGGTTCATGAGTTTCCGGATGGACCCGGGAACTTCTCCTATTCTCGTCTTGCCATCTTCATGTATGGCGATAGTAGCTAACGTCCACGCAACGTTCTCCATCAGCAGGGAGTCACCTCCACTCGACAACCCATCCAACATTGCCTGAAGAGCACCGGGGAAATCGAGAATCTGCTTGGCATTGGCCTCATTACAAGCTAATCTGGACAGCGCTCCCATTAGTTGGACTTGGAACTCGTCACTTCCATCCCGTCCTAGGAAGAGGTTCACGAGTTTCTGGATGGACCCGGGATCTTCTCCAATTCTCGTCTTGCCATCTTCATGTATGGCTATAGTAGCTAAGGTCCACGCAACACTGTTCATCAGCAAGGAGTTACCTCCACTCGACAACCCATCCAACAGTGCCTGAAGAGCACCGGGGAAATCCAGAATCTGCTTGGCATTGGCCTCATTATGAGCTAAATTGGACAGAGCTCTCATCACTTGGGATTGGAAGTCGTCACCTCCATCCCGTCTGAGGAAGATGTTCATGAGTTTCCAGATGGACCCGGGGACGTCTCCTATTCTGGTCTGTCCATCGTCATGTATGGCTATAGTAGCTAAGGTGGACGCGACATTCTCCATCAGCAAGGAGTTACCTCCACTCGACAACCCATCCAACAATGCCTGAAGAGCACCGGGGAAATCCTGAATCTGATGGGCATTGGCGTTATTATGAGCTAAATTTGACAGAGCTCCCATCACGATGGCTTGGAACTCGTCACTTCCATCCCGTCCGAGGAAGAGCTTCACGAGTTTCCGGATGGACCCGGGAACTTCTCCTATCCTCGCCTTGCCATCTTCATGTATGGCTATAGTAGCTAAGGTGGACGCAACATTCTCCATCAGCAAGGAGTTACCTTGACCCGACAACCCATCCAACAGTGCCTGAAGAGCACCGGGGAAATCCAGAATCTCGTTGGCATTGGCCTCATTACTAGCTAAATTTGACAGAGCTGCCATCACTTGGGCTTGGAACTCGTCACTTCCATCCCGTCCGAGGAAGAGGTTCATGAGTTTCCGGATGGACCCGGGAACTTCTCCTATTCTCGTCTTGCCATCTGCATGTATGGCGATAGTAGCTAACGTCCACGCAACGTTCTCCATCAGCAGGGAGTCACCTCCACTCGACAACCCATCCAACATTGCCTGAAGAGCACCGGGGAAATCGAGAATCTGCTTGGCATTGGCCTCATTACAAGCTAATCTGGACAGCGCTCCCATTAGTTGGACTTGGAACTCGTCACTTCCATCCCGTCCTAGGAAGAGGTTCACGAGTTTCTGGATGGACCCGGGATCTTCTCCTATTCTCGTCTTGCCATCTTCATGTATGGCTATAGTAGCTAAGGTCCACGCAACACTGTTCATCAGCAAGGAGTTACCTCCACTCGACAACCCATCCAACAGTGCCTGAAGAGCACCGGGGAAATCCAGAATCTGCTTGGCATTGGCCTCCTTATGAGCTAAACTGGACAGAGCTCTCATCACTTGGGATTGGAAGTCGTCACCTCCATCCCGTCTGAGGAAGATCTTCATAGTTTCCAGATGGACCCGGGGACGTCTCCTATTCTGGTCTGTCCATCGTCATGTATGGCTATAGTAGCTAAGGTGGACGCGACATTCTCCATCAGCAAGGAGTTACCTCCACTCGACAACCCATCCAACAATGCCTGAAGAGCACCGGGGAAATCCTGAATCTGATGGGCATTGGCGTTATTATGAGCTAAATTTGACAGAGCTCCCATCACGTTGGCTTGGAACTCGTCACTTCCATCCCGTCCGAGGAAGAGCTTCACGAGTTCCCGGATGGACCCGGGAACTTCTCCTATCCTCGCCTTGCCATCTTCATGTATGGCTATAGTAGCTAAGGTGGACGCAACATTCTCCATCAGCAAGGTGTTACCTCCACTCGACAACCCGTCCACAAGTGCCTGAAGAGCACCGGGGACATCCAGAATCTGCTTGGCATTGGCCTCATTACTAGCTAAATTTGACAGAGCTCTCATCACTTCGGATTGGAACTCGTCACTTCCATCCCGTCCGAGGAAGAGGTTCACGAGTTTCCGGATGGACCCGGGAACTTCTCCTATGCTCGTCTTGCAATCTTTATGTGTGGCTATATTAGCTAAGGTCCACGCAACATTCTCCATCAGGAAGGAGGTTCTTCCACTCGACAAACCATCCAACAGTCCCTGAAGAGCACCGGAGAAATCCAGCATCTGCTTGGCATTGGCCTCATTAGTAGCTAAATTGGACAGAGCTCTCATCAGTTGGACTTGGAATTCGTCACTTCCATCCCGTCCGAGGAAGAGCTTCACGAGTTTCTGGATGGACCCGGGAACTTCTCCTATTGTCGTGTTGCCATCTTCAAGTATGGCTATACTAGCTAAGGTCGACGCAACACTCTTCATCAGCAAGGAGTTCCCTTCTGGACACAACCCATCCAACAGTGTCTGAATAGCACCGGGGAAATCCAGAATCTGCTTGGCATTGGCCTCGTAAATAGCCAAATGTCTCATAGCCATGAGGTTCAGTTGCCGATATGGTGACCATGAGTTTTCATGAGTGTACTGAGGCGGTAGGGATTCAAGCAGGCGTGTTATGGTCACAGGAGTATGAAATGCAGTACATAATCCTGTGAACCAAAGCTGACCAAATATCCAGATTGTTGGTGGCCCATAATGCAAGGATGAGAGCAAAGTTTGAAGACCGTTATCATCCAGTTCTCCATTGCGAACGACCTTGACGTAAACCTACAAATATATAGGGAAAAGAGAAAGTTGAAAGATAGAGTGTTATTGGAGTCTTTCCATTTCAGTACAAGGAAATCTGAAAGCAGTTCCAGTGATTTCAAACAAGGCTGCCTGAATGCGAGTGGGTAAAACCATCACATACCTGCTTCACACAATGAGCCAAGTTCTCATCATATTCTGGTAGTCGGTCCTGCATGAGGAAGGGAAGATGTTCCATTGCCCCCCGTAACTTCTTCAATTGGCCGTAATCTATAGCACTCATTCCAAGGTTTTTTGCAGCTTTCTCTGCAAGAGTTTCCTGTAAGTAGAGGGCGCAAAGTGCAAAGACAGAATCCCCGTGCCGGTCATCACAAATGATTTCATGATCAAGTCCTGAGTTCGGCATGGTCTTGTCGTTCAGCAACTGCAAATAAGTCATCACCATTTCTACATCCTCTCTCGTCTTCTCGCTACGATTGATGAAATTTCGTTGCAGATCATGCAGCCCTAAGGTTTCGTATTCCTTCTTTAGCATTGGACATCCTTTTGCAATCGGATCGAGATATTCTAGGAACTGGTTGCTCGATTGCAACATCGTACCACTTTTCATCAATTGATTTTTATGCTCGTCGAATCGAGCTGGATTTCCTTTTCTACGTGCTTGTAATATACTAGCGTACAACATGTACACAACATGATTGGGGATGGAATTTCCCTCACAATTTGCAATCAAGATTAGCAAATGCCTAGCATCAGGTTTGAGCTCTTCGTACGTCATCGACAATGTCTTCCAAATGTTGTGCTCGTATGAGAAGTCAAGTACTGGTCTCAGATTCAGAGAAGGGCCTCCCCATTCAACGTCTTCCTCCATGGCCGTTTCGTAACTCTTTACAACCCTCTTCCACTCGCCCACGTCATTCTTCTTCTCCCTGTCTATCCTCTTGCCCACCATCGCCAGAGCCAGTGGATTATACTCTGCTCGACCTATCAGACCTTGAGCAACATCCTGTGAGGAGTACATCAAACCAAATGCATAGATCTTTAGCCTAGTTGGTATATGTCAAGTAACAAGTGATCAAAATGTTAAATACCAGTAATGAGAAATAGCAACAAGATCCAGAGCTTTCGGCAATTAGCAGTTTCCAGGTAGAATTGGGGAGCCTGAACGTCCATATGGTTGGAAGACCTCAGCACTGTACAAGCTGACATCTTGTATCGGTCCCAGTCGCTGGCACGAGGTCAAAATTGATTCTCTTCTAAAAATTGAAGATGAGGTGGTACATGCATATCGGCATATCTCGTATAATAAAGCTTTAGCTGCTATTATTCGACGATGAAATATTCGGCTAGTAAACATAAATCCACTCTATCTACATCGATAGTACTACATATTCAAAACACGGGATATCAATTATCAATCTCACTCCATTTTCTCCCATAAATATTCACTCACAAGGAACTCAGGATTGGCGCATGAAATCTAGAAATTAAATCAGTAGAAGTTTCTAACAGACCTTCAAGTCTTGTGGTAGATCATTGTTTGGCAATCCTGCATGGCAGGCAAGGATTTTCTCCGCTTCCTTCAGCTCGATCCGCTCCGCCCGGATTTGCACAGAATCGTCCGGTAGCATGGATTTCCGGGACGTGACCAGCAACTTCACGTTACTACGGGATGTTCCGTTCACCAGCCCAACAAACGGCATTATAAAAGTGGAGTCCCACACATCGTCCAAGATCACTAAAGCACTTCGAGCACTGAGAAGACACTGTATTCGGTTCTGGATCTGAATATCGAGATTTGCGCCGTGCTCTTGACTGATACCCGAAGAATCCTCTGGAGCAAGCTTTGTCAGGAGTTCTAGTTGCTTGGATGCCACGGTTGCTTTAGAACCACACTCCAAGAACACAACCAAGCTGAATGGTGTGTCTTTTCTAGGAATCAGATTTCTATAATAGACAATCATGTACCTGGCTACGATAGACTTTCCTGTACCAGGATCGCCGTGTAACAGAACTACAGAAGGCCCGTCCTTTTTCTCAAGTGCATCTACAACCCTTTTGTCGATGCTTAGTTCGACATGTGCCCTCACACCTTCTATGCTGATCTTGAAGGAATAAGGTTTAGCATACGCTTCTTTCTTCATCACTTCACGCGTACTTTGATTTTGTTGCATCACGGTAACTACATTGTATGCTTCCAGGATCTCCTCAAGAGATTCTTCCAATGTGTCTGGGAAAAGAGTTCCAGTTACTTTAAAACAACATCCAGCAGGAAAACGGACCCGTCCACTATTTCCTATGTCCCTTTGTTTTTGTTGCTTTTCTACTAGAATCCTGGCGTTCTCCAAGCTTGTCCGCAAATCATGGTCGTCTGGTAAACCAAATTCATGCATCATGGTCAAGTAAGTGTCGTGTTGCTTCCGAAGACTTTCCAGTTGCGCCGGAATACGTCTCCATGTTGTATCTGCCTTGTGCCATTTATTGCCCAGATCCAATATCTGGGGTATAAGCGCTACAAGGGCTGCAGCTGCAGCCGCTACCTCCACCATCGACCCTGAACACAACTTGCCACCGTGAAAACAGGGGATGCAAATTGGCATATTTATGCTGGACAGCCAAACGTACATTTGACTAAGATATTGTCAAGGTATCGGTCCAGATAAGGAGAAATTCGGGTTGTTAGGAGCATAGTAATCCCAAACGACAACAGCAGAATTCAATTTTCAATTTCACTCCATTCTAAGCTAAACCAAACATCAGATCCTGAATGGTGTTAAGTTCGGAGCATCCTTACCTGCAGAAACTGTAGTACTTTCGCGAAATGAATTGCCGGGCGAGATCTTTACAATGAAATTTGGACACTCCGGGTCACTTGCAGACAAATATTTTAGATTCTACTAGAAACCTAAGTTTGCTAGTACATAGTCTGAGGAACTCCCGAGGGAGCTTGAAGAAAGTGATCAGCTTCCGCACCAAACTCCCGATCGGAGATCAGCGTTAATAGGCACGCTTTTTCAGGCAAACTATGCTATTGCCAAACATGACTTTGGCTGGACAATTCCTGATTTTCAGAATCTCCTCACAACTTGCATACACCTGAATCCAACCAACACCGTTCTGCTTCTTTCCAATGTAGGGACTCGTGTGCATCTCAGTCAGTTCCGAAATTTGTTCTGGGAGACAAATGATGAAGTCCTGCCCCATACGAGGACGAGCAAGTCGCAGTAACCCCTCCAAATCATGCCCATCGATGAATCACATACCAGCGTTTACGAAATTCTATCTCTCCATATCGTAAGTCGAGATATTTACTAACCTGCATCACTTCCATCACTCTTTGCAGTGAAAGTCGTAGCCGGTAGTGCTGTCACCGACTTCAATCTACCCCATGTGGAAAACTCGTACGTTGTTAGAAGAATTTTCTTGACCTAACGTACTGGTTCCAATCTTGACGTCAAGCGCTCTGTTCATTGTACACGGCTGATCGTGGGATTCTTATTATCTGTTTTCTTTTGGGCTACCAGTAGTATTTGCCCACGTACTTGCGTCCGGTTGCGTCCGGTTGGCCTGTAATTCATAATTGTAATCAAGGGACTTGCACTCCATTATATCAGCAGCACAATTTTAAGCTGTAAAAGCATAGCTTACAATACATTACATGTTTGGCAACAAGAGGGTCAGAAGCATAGAAAGCAGATCTCCAAACAACTGTGATGACGTTCACACATTGACTCTAGGCACATTCATATTACAATGTTATCTCTACTCCACTTATCGGACTAAAAGTCTTCATGGCGCTTCCAACAACAGACATGCAAGTCTGAGTGACTGACTCTGCAAACATCTTCTATTCCGGTTATGTAAGTGGCAGGGATTCATTTCCATATCCTCTCTTTCTTGAAGGACGGTGACGACCAAGTAACACCCTCAGGATTTGATGCGACCCGCCGATCTTGTTAGTCCTTTTCGCACTAACCAAGCAAGATTCGACTTTGGCGATGATAGAATAATTATGGGGTAGCGGAAGTTTTTGGATCCCAAGCAATTACAGGAGCGAATTTGTTCTTTTAATTTCAGGAGGCAAATCCAACAGAACGAGATCGAGAGTAGTCGATACGGCCGGCGGCGAGAAGTATCGATAAAGTAAGGGTAGACTTTTGTAATAAGAATGAAATATAAAACCCGAAATATCAAAGACTCAAAAAGCAAAAAACATAATACAAAACACATCAAATATGAGCCTAGGCAAGAGTCTAAGACATTTGACCAATCTAGATTTGTACACATATTTGTCAGTCTATTTTGGAGCAGCGGATGTTTTTGGATCCCAAGTAATTAAAGGAGCGAATTTGTTCTTTTAATTTCATGAGACAAATCCAACAGAACGGAATCGAGAGTAGTCGATATTGCCCGCTGGAAGTAACCAATAAGGGTAAGGGTAGACCCTTGTAATAACATTGAAGCAATGAAATATAAAGCACTGAAGATCAAAGAGTCCAACAAAGAGTCCAAAGACGGAAAACACAATATACAAAATATAAAACACGTAAAATAAAATATGAACCTAGGCAAGAGTCTAGTAAAACTTACCAATCTAGATTTGTACAAATATTTGTCATCCTTAATAGTTGAGGATAATTGGGTTGACTTACTCCCCGAGATAAAATCGTTGGGTGAGAGCGATGGAATGGCTACAACAGCAATTCCAACGGCCACTTTAGACCGGGTTGAGGTGGAAGGTCATGGAGGTGGGAACAGTAGGGTGACGACAATAGTGGATATATTCCTCGACCTTCTCGATATAAGACTGTTCCTGGTATTCTCCGAAGTCTCCAGTCCGAGCTTTCCGATAGGTGTAGGACTTAGACAAACGCGTTCTTCGCTTTCCATCCCTTTCCGGATCCTCGGACAACATCGAGCTATCCGAACTGATGCAACGAACCGAATCATTCAGTAGGTGTAGCACTCGTGCTGTTACTGGAAAAGCTGCTAAAACGTTTTGCCTGTTGTATGGGCATTTTACCGAGACCGGGAAAAGCTACATTTGCCAATCTACGTTTCGTTTCAGTTAAACCTTCTGTGCTTCTGACTTCGTCTCAACATATCAGCAATACCTATCTACTTTGGACTGCATTCTGTTGACTTTATTGGTTCTCCTGTCCTTGCTGATGCCCGACGGCCCAAATAAAATATCGAATGTGATGCTTGGATTGCTGGGTTACCTCCGACGACAACAAGACCAACAATGTCCAAGCCTGATACAATTGTGCTGCGTAGGTTAGTCATCATCAGGTATCGGTTGAGGTAGGAAAGACTCTGATTGTAAAGACATTGGTGATTCTGCAACTAGGAGACTGTACTGAGGAGAATTAATTTCAATTTTTCCAGTGGATAAGCTGAACTTGTTCTAGTAGAAACTGAACATGCTCATCCATCAGACTCGTATTCACAAGCTCTTCAGATTGGACTACTTGCTAGTAATGCTCTAAGAAACTGCAGAAAGTAGTACCTTCCGGACCCGCTCCCTGTCCCGGATCAACATAAGGAATCGAACTTTTCAAGACAAAATTTTGCTGCTAGAACTATTCAAGACAATAATTTTGTTGCCAAACTTTATCAGAGAATTTACCAGCTCTCCATTACTCACAGTCGCCCCGGTCCAACTTTGCTTTGCTGGATTGGGAGCGTGAACAGTTTTTATCATGTGCATGTCCTTAAAGTCCTGGATTTCCTTTGACAGTTACATGATAAAACCCTGCCCTAAACGACAGTCTTAAAATGGGCAGAGACACCTCTCAAAATATCGCCACCCAGCAGATACTCAGATAGAACCCCTAAATGCATAGATTCGCTACCACCATCACTAACATTGCACGCCGTATCACAGAGAATCTTGTGCTGGAAAATCCATCTGCAGTGAAAATTTTATACCATCTACCCGTGTAGAAGTCAGTAAAGTCGTATCGGATGCTTTTTTGCATTGAATGCAATTTTGACATCAGCCTCTTGTTCTCTCACGTTTTCTCTAGTGTCTCTAGTGTCTAGTGTCTTCTGTTGCACCCTGCTGTGCAGGATAAGATCGAACCAAAGCAATAAATATCATCTGACACTTATCTCCCCATTATACTGTGTGCAAAGACCAGGCAAGTGCAAAAAGTAATGAGAAGAAGAGGTGGGTACCGCAACCTAAATAATGATTTGACCTGCTTGGTATGACCAATTCGCAAGAGCTATGCGCCAACATCTCGGACGTTGTGACACCGCAAGGTGCGGGCAGAGTAAGGAAGCACTTGCGATTCTCCTCCCCTAAATCCTCTCATATACTATCATACTTTAATATCATTAATATGGTTGGAGAGATTACATGATAGCCATGGTGATAGTAGAAGGTTCTTGGACAGTAGGGTGTTTCAGAAATTGTTTTGAAGGATGTCTACTGGATAAATAACAAACTTCATAATTATATTTAGTGAACTCTGAAGTGCGATGCAATGCTAATAACTGAAGCCTCCTAGATGGTGGAATAGATATTTAGTACAACATGTGTTTATTTATAAAAATCAGGCAAGATGTCCTGGATGTTTAAGTGTGCCATATCAAAAAAAATATTAGTTGAAACAGATAATGTGGCTTACTGATTGGATTGCCACGTTTTTTGGAGGGTGATTCATGAGATTTTTTGGCAGATACCTACCTGCTCCAAAACAGCCTTCCCTAAACTATTTGAACTAGAATTCACCATCTGTGTAGATTTCACTTGGTGTGTGGTAATACTCCTGTTGCATGTCAGGAAACTAAGCGGTGGGTTTAGTAGTTTTGAATTGTTGTGGTGGTTCTTTTCAATAGATTAGTGCAGCAAGGGATACCAAGAGTTATGGAAACTTATCCTTGCCACTCTGCAACAACAAACAAATGGATTGAGAATCGAGCAATTTTACTCCAAAAGGGCATAAAAATTTATGCAATGAGAGATCAAGTACCCGACTGCACTGCAAGCTCAAATTTGGATTCATAATCAATACTTTTAGACTCACATTTGGATTCACAATCAATACAATCATTAGGGAACTTTGGAGAATTGTTGGTGATGGCAGTCTCCCATGCCAAGCAAACAAAAGAAGGCGAACAGTTTCACATGGTCACCCATCATTATGGCCAAATTTTGGATTATTTGCAAGGCCCTGATCATTTTGCACAAATGCATGGTAGGAATTGGAAAAAGCCCAGTCATAAATCCATTACTTTTAGTTTCATGGTCACATTTTTGGTTCAAGAGGAGCAAGGATTTCCTACTTCTATGATAGGTGATAGACTGTACAAGAAATGGTTGAGGTGTATGAAATTGTACAAAGAAGCCTGGGAGTTGAAAAACAAGTTACTAGAGAAGGACTCATGGAAAAGAAATATGGTAAAGGGTGGAGAACTATAGACTACAAACTTAGTGGAATTTGCACACATTTTTCTAGAATGGAAGCCTTGTTTGGGAATAGAGCTGACATTACTCCACCTGATATGGTACGTTGGGGAGATTTAAATAACAATTCATGCAAGGTTGGTATCAAGGAGGTTGCTAAATGTGAAGAAACTATCTTGATAGGCTCTCAATTCCCATCTCATCTAGAGATGATGCTCGTCAACTTGTGCCCCCAATTTGTTCCAAACACCCAAGGGGTGGAAAGTTTAACTCGTGTTTATGCAACAATATGGAATTTACCAATGAGTTAGTCAAGATTAACAAAGGAACAAGTAAGCCAAATTATCCAAGAATTATAAGAATATTCCAGAAGCATCTAGGAAGCTACTTGGTACCTTCCAAGTATTGGGTAATGTGCATGCCAAGTGATAACTTCTAGGAGAAAGTTTTTACAAAGCTTCCCGGCTAGCTTAGCTTGCATACCAAGTAGGTGACTTCTGGAAGAAGTTTCTTGGGAAGTTTCCCGACTAGCTTAGCTTGCATGCCAAGTAGCCAACTTCTAGAAGAAAGCTTCTCAAGAAGCTGCTCAGTTAGCTTGGCTTGCACTCTAAAGCTGGCTTTTAGAAATCTTCTCAAGAGCCTTGTATATTCCCTAGAAATACCAAAACCCAAGCCCATGCTAGGCATTTGGAGTTTACCTCATTCCAATGTGACCTCTCCCCTTGATCTTCCATTCTCCTATTTATTTCATATGCCTTTTACAATGGTATAAGAGCAAGAATAAGATGGATGGAATTTATGGACCACCAAAGCCAGTTTTTGCCAACTCTAGGATTTTTGTGTCATGAATTTCCCATGCATCATTTCACACAATTCATCATCTCATGCTTTTGGAAGAATTGTTTTGATGCAATCACCTTGTCCAATGAACCCTTGGTACTTCAGATTGTGACTAAGGGAGAATAGTGGACTTGGTGCATCTATGTGTTAACTTAGATAATTGTAGGTAGTTTGTCACGCCATTTGTAGTTCCGCATCTAGCTGCTCGGACACTAGAGTTCCAGTGATAGTAGTTAGAGTTATTCTAGTAGTTTCTCAAGGACTACTTTCCGACAGTCTGATTTGGTGTTTGGGGTATTGACTTCACGGTGGGGCCCACCGTCACTTTGCACCGTTTGCACCGTCGAGTGTGCCGTCAGCGGGACCGTTAGGGTTTCAGTGCTAGCTCGAGTCCAGGGGGTATAGTTTCAAAGTGAGCTCCAGAGAGCTCACTTCTCTGATGTTGAGCCTTCGAGTTCCTGGCTATGGTGGACAGAGGCCGGCGAGCGTCACCTGGATTCTCTATGCTTGAGTGGGTGTGGCTTGACTGTAATTAGTGCCCAGTTGTTGGTAATTTATAGAGTGAAAGATCAAGTACTGATCTGAGTTGAGTTGAGTTGAAAGTGTTAAGCAATCTGATTACATCAGAGAAGTGAAGTCAGGGGGAAATCGGGTGCATGAACGTTGAGTGTTGGTGGTATCTCCAAGCTCGGTGGATCGTGGTAGCTCGATTCAAGTTCTGTGTTTCCCTAGTGTGCAGAAGCTCGTTCAAGTGATTTAGATTTGGCAGTTAAGCGGACGGTGTGCGGAAGCGCTGGCCAAATTTTGAGCAAAGAAGGAGCAATTTTTGAGCAGTGTTGTGATTTTGAGCTCATGAGGTGAAGGCATGACCAATTTGCTACGAGTTGGGCTCAGAAAGTGAAATTGAAGGTGGAGTTGGGAAGCTCTTCTCATGAAATTGTGATTTGGAAAAACCCATTTTGTCAATTTGGCTCTAATGGAAAGTTAGCGGGGGATTTGGCGGACAACCATCTTTAGGGTTTACGTCATATTTTACGTCACATTTTACGTCACATTTTGGGCCAGATTTGGAGGAGTTTTTGCTGTTTGGCCAGATTTAGAGGACTTTTGCAGATTTGGAGAAGTTTCACCAATTTTGGAGGAGGTTCGAAGTGGCAACAAGAAAGGCCTCATTTGGCTGAATTTCGGCGTTTTGAGGCTTCAAGGCATAGGGCTGTGAGAGGCTACAAAGGCCTAGAAGGGCCAGCAAGCCAGCTTGCTGGCGTGAGGCTAGTTAGTTTAGAGTATATCTTGGTCATTGGTTGGCAAAATCTACCTTTCTTGCTAGATTGTGTGCAACAGGGTTTGACCCCTAGATCTCTTATTCCTAGACTGGTGCCCTAGCCAACTGGTCCACCCTCACTTGTTGTCCTAGTGACTGCGCCACTGTTATCTAAACACATGTAGCTTTGGCTAGGAGAGGCAATTTGATCCCATTCTTGGTGATCCTGGTAGCTTAGGACTTAGATACGAACTGTTCTTATGTCAAATGCCAAATGGTGGCAGAGTCAGTCCCGTGTTGTGTTATGAGATGGAGGGTTTTCGTTTAGATTTCTTGTGATTGGATCCCCTCCATTCTCTGCTTCTTGTTTGTGCACCACGTTTGTGTGAAGTGCCTTGACTTTTGAGCGTTGGTGCTCTGGTGTGCTCTCGGTGGTGAGGCTGGAGTGATGACCAGTCAGACTACCTTTGTTTCTCTCCGGTGAGGCAGGAAGTGATGACCTGCAGACCGTGAGAGTGCGTGTTATGATGGCAGGTTACAGGTTGCCTTTCCCCTAGTGTAGTTATCTCGGTTAGAGTTACATTAGTGGGTGGTGTTTAGTTGGTGTTGGCACGTGGTGGTGTTGGCACTTGGTGGGGTACTTGCAGTTGCGACTTGCGGTTGCAGTTGGTGGTTTGGGTTTGCTGTTGCAGTTACGTGGTCATGACGGAGTTCTTTGGAGATTCCAGAGGAGTTAGCCCTGCAGTACGCAATGGGTTTACTCGGAGTGGTGCTTGGTATCAGCCTATATCTCAGGTCCCAGTGAGGGAGGAGATTGACTCTGAGTTGGAGTTTGACACAAGAGCTGATTTAGTTGAGAGTGCACTTGGTGTGTCCGCACCGTTGTTGTGGGACATGGACAAGATTTATGGGGCCTCCAAAGGCCCTAGGCGTTACTCTGGTACAGTGGGTACCATTGAGTTGGATGACTTCATCCAGGAGTTTGACAGTTGGTGTGATCTGCAGTAGATGCGGAACCCAACTTTGTTCACACCTTTCATGGCATGGAAGGGGTTGTTTCAGCACTTGGAGGGTCCACCGATGGATGACTACCATGAGTTCAGGAGAGCTCATGTGGAGGAGATCGAGTTATGGAGACAATATTGGTCTCTGAACTATATCTCTATCACTTCAGGTTCGGTGGCCAGGAGTAGGTCGGCTGTACCTACGAGTTCTAGCTCGAGTAGTGTTGGTGGAGCTAGTGGAGGTGCACTAGCTGGAGATAGTGCTACTACGAGTGGAGGTACCGCTGCAGGAGGTGGTGTGGTACCGGGGTTTAACCCCATGGTGGAGTTCTTCCTGTGTTTGAGCCAAAACTACCAGGGAGTGCGGACTGACAAGCTGAGGAGCTTGCAGGAGTTCCAGCGAAAGGCTGGAGAGAGCCTATGCGAGGCATACACTCGCATGAGGCGGCTGATCAATTTCACTCAAGGAGTTACTGAGGCCCAGGCAGTCCAGTTTTGGTATGGGATACTGGATAGGGAGTTGCGACGTAGAGTTCGTGATGCTACGTTGTTGCAGGCTACTTCGCCCACTTTGGCAGTAGTCTTCGGTTTGGCTGAGCGTATTGAGCTCAACATGGTGGAAGAGAGAGTGGTGACATCTGGATTTGGTAGGGAGACCTCATCCACGGCTGTGACTTCTTCTAGAGTGCAGCAAAGTGCACCACGCCCAGTTGGTTTTTGAGGATAGGGTGGACAGCTCAGATCCTATGGAGCGAGTGGAGGGCCTAGTGGAGTTAGACCCTTACCCTCATTTTTGGGTCAGCAGCAGCCAATGAGTGGTGGTGTTTGCTTGTTGGACTTGTGGTGGACCTCACCATAGGAGAGAGTGTACTTAGGGCAGTGGACCTGATACCTCTGGTGCATCACAGCCAGCACAGAGGCAATGTGAGCATTGCCATAGATTTGGTCACACTAGTGACCGGTGTTTTGACCTACACCCAGAGTTACGGAGTGGTAAGGCTGCTATGGCAGGTAGTAGAGGAGCTGCAGTTCATGGAGGACGAGGTGGTAGAGGTGGTGGTAGAGGATCTACACCTAGTAGGGGTGCAGTACCTGCCCTTACTTCTGACACAACTATGGCTACTCGGATTGAGTAGTTGGAGCAGAGATTGGCTAGTATGACTATTGCTCATAGGAGATCAGATTTGGGTGCTGAGGCTTCCACCTCATATGTTGGTGATAGAGATGCTTTGGACTTCATGTGCGGAGCAGCACAGGTGGATGCATCTACAGCAGTGACTAGGAGTGCAGTACGTGCTCCAGAGCCTAGAGGAGCATCAGTGGAGTTGGACCCACAGAGAGGAGAGGTTGGGAGACAGGTCAGACTTCCCTAATCTTTCACGCTATTTGAGGCATTACAGACGACATCCATGGTTCCTAAACGTCCCAGTGCAAGTGTGGTAGGTGGTGATGGAGTACCTAATGGAGTACTTGCTAGTCAGCCACCTGCTACTACACAGACTGAGTCTAGCATGATGTTGGGGGCGGCTCAACTGATTATGCGGCATCCTTTGTTTTCAGCTAGTGATATGTTTACATTGGGAGTTGACCCAGCCCCAGTGTTCCGGTTGGTTGCCACGTTGTGTGAGAGTAGGGATGGTGCAGTTCCTACTACTAGAGCAGAGGTGGTTGGTAGTGGAGCTGACTTGGTTGAGGAGCATGGGATCCGTTCAGCGACCAGTGGTTTATGGCAGGCAACAACGGCTAGACTGGAGGAGTTGCCAGCTAGACCGGCCTTTGAGAGAGCGCGATTTACACCTGGTGTTGTCCTATTGGATAACCGGAGGGGGATTTTTTGTTTGGTGGGACCTTTAGGGAAGGTCTATACACCACAGAGAGTCTTGTTATACTCTTGTGCACAACCCCTTATGTTGGGGAAGGTTGCAGTTGTTGGTCTGGAGTTACAGAAGACCGATGTGGAGAGGTGTCCATTTCAGATCCAGACATCTCTTGGTGGTGGTTCGACACAACACATCACACGTGGAGAGCTTGTTGTCCAGGTTCAGCATGGTCATCCGACTGATAGCTCAGTGGTGAGAGCTCAGGCTATTGCGACGATAGCTGAGTCATATGATGTGCTAGTTGGGGAAGCAGTGTTATACTCTATGGGTTTCAGCATTGACTATTGGCAGGAGATAGCCTCTTATAGACCTGGTTGGCAGTCTGGTGAGGGACGGGTATGTTGCCTACCAGTACGCTTCAGTAGTGGCAGTCTTGGCTCACTACAGTCCGGGACCATGGCAGCATCAGTTTTAGCTTTCAGCGGTGCAGTTACTTGGCCTGGTGACTTGTTGGAGGAGAACGCCCATGCAGAGGATACTCCAGTACCAAAGGAAATCACTTGGCTTTGGAGTACAAGTGGGATTGTTCCATCCACCTTGGATGTTCCATTGTGGAGTTCAGAGGAGGCATTGCAACAGCATGCAGATCAGTTGGTGCAGTAAGCTTGGAGTGGAGCCTTCGTACCATCAGGGGATGAGTGTGAGGATGAGCCTCCAGAGGCGATTGCTTTGACACCTCTGGATACCACACTCATTGCTTGGCAGTATCTAGTAGAGGGGATATGCCTATTGGAGTTGTTTGGTGGGATCAGCACCGGACTAGCTGCGGTGTTACAGACGGGTATCCGAGTACAGAAGTACTTGTATGTAGAGAGAGATGAGACTGCTGGGCGAGTCTCTCTACATCATGTGGCACACTTGGCCTATTGGTATCCGGAGTTATTACTGATGTCAGTAGTCAGAGGTTACTAGAAGGCCTTACCAGGAGGTAAGGAGACAGTTCCTTACTGGGGGCGCATGACCTAGAGAGACATGGGCCTATTCACTTGGTGATTTTTGGATGGCCATGTCAGGGACATACATGTGCGGGCCGCAGTTTGGGTCTTCAGGATCCTCGTTCTGGTGTGTTTTGGGAGATGTTACGGATACTACGACATCTCCAGGTTCATCAGTCTGTTTCACCAGCTTACCTTTTGGAGAACGTTCCATTGATGGGTGATTCTCGCACTAGAGTGGTGGCGAGTACACATCAGGTCCATTCATGGATGGGACTTGCTGTATTGTTAGATGCAACAAGAGTGGGATCACGGGCTCATCGTCTTTGTCTTTGGTGGACAAACCTTTTACTCAGAGAGGTTCTACAACGTAGTTATGATGGGATTCAGCGACTAGACCACATTCTTGTTGATGATATCTTGGATGTTGGGCGTCAGTCTCAGTGGTAGTGGCTGATAGGCCACCTATGGCAGTGGTGAACCTAGTTGGACAGCCTAGAGCTGCATTTCCCACACTCATGAGTTTCCCAAGCTCTCATGCTTTTTGAGAGGGAGGACCTGGACTTGTTTGGGACTCACAGTTACAGCAGTTGGTGGAGCCCAATGCTGATGAGAGAGAGTGGGCGATGGGTTTTCACACCGGTATTACCGCTGTTCCAGCAGTGTTAGAGGCATCCAGGCATTAGGTGTTAGGTCAGGCTATGGACCTGAACTGTTTGACCTGGATTGTGAGCCTTGGTTTGGCAGAGCAGCATAGGATGTGCTTGATAGGCATCACCACTCAGACACTTGTGAGCCCTGTGCCTATCGAGACAATTCAGGCACATGCTGGGGGCGATGGACCAAGTGGACATGGTATTCTTGGGACACATCCAGTAGCTACTAGGGAGAGTGGTCTACTTGGAGTCCATCCAGGTGAGCATGGGCTACTTGGATTACACCCTTGGTCCACATGGGATGCAGCTAGAGGATGTGTGGAGCTTGCAGCCAGAGTGGAGGGAGTTTTTTGCACAGAGGTTGGGACCTCTAGTGGTCGGGAGCATGACACTATTGCTCCCAAGGGCCCAGTGTAGCAGCCAGTCAGTACGTCTTCCACTCCTACTACAGTTACAGAGGATACTTGGGAGCCAGATCTTGGACCCAAGCTTACTGGAGAGGAAAGACGGAGGGTTTGGAGGTTCTTGAGGAGTCACATGAGTTGTTTTGCCTTCCGTATGAAGGAATTGGGTGCCCTGAAGGGACCTGGTATACAGATTGAGCTGACTAGCAACACACCAGTTTTCCGATGTCCTTATCGATATAGTGATATGGAGAGGACATTGATTCAGAGCCGGAGTAGTGACCTTTTTGAGGCTGGTTTGGTGGAGATTTCACATGGAGAGTATGCATCAGCGACAGTAATGCCAACCAAGAAGGATATGCATGGCAACTATACAGATAGGTGGATGTGTGGAGATTACCGTCCTATCAACCAACATACTAGGGCTGATCGGTATGCCATGCCTACACCGGAGGAGATTTTTGATGCAATTGGGTATACAAAGGTCTTTAGTACTTTGGATCTTCGAGCGGGATATCATCAGTTGCCGATCAGGGAGGAGGATAAGTCCAAGACAACATTTTGGGCTATTGATCCTCACGGCAAGGATGTGTTATATCAGTGGAGGTTCTTACCATTTGGGTTAAAGAACGATCCTGCTGAGTTCCAGAGGGTCATGGATAGGATCCTAGCTGGACTGGATTTTGCTCGGTGCTATATTGACGACATTTTGGTGTATAGCACTATTGTGGAGGAGCATGAGCGACAGTTGTTGGAGGTGTTTGAGAGGTTGAGATCTCATGGACTCAAACTACATCCTAGGAAGTGTAGGTTCTTCCACGAGCAGGTTGAGTATTTGGGTCACACTATCTACCCCGGAGGACTTGGTGTCCAGCAAACCAAGGTGGAGGCTATTGCACATATTCCTCGGCCTACGGATGTGAGCAGAGTGCGAGCATTCCTTGGGTTGGCAAACTTCTATCGCTGCTATGTTAGAGGATTTAGTGCCATTGCCAAGGCCTTGACGAAGCTGACCAAGCTTACACAGGAGTGGTGTTGGGGAGATGAGCAGGAGAGAGCTTTTGTAGAGCTCAAGGAGAGGTTGACATTTGCTCCTATTTTGAGGAGACCGATCATGGGACGACCATTTCAGGTTCACACTAATTGGAGTATGTTGGGGCTTGGAGCGGTGCTCACCCAGTATGATGATGAGGAGAAGGAGTTTGTGGTGGCCTATGCTAGTCGCTCCAACAATTCAGCAGAGGCGAAGTATAGTTCATATGAGGTAGAGTGCTTGGCAGCAGTTTGGGCAGTAGCACATTTCCGATGTTACCTATTTGGTAACCCCTTCACTCTCATCACTGATCATCAGCCACTGAAGTGGTTGATGGAGTCCGACAAGCTTTCAAGGAAGCTTGCACAATGGGCTCTGATTTTACAGGAGTATGATTTCATGGTTGTTCACAGACCTGGAGTGGTGAACCGTGATGCAGATGGGTTGAGTAGAAACCCATGTCCCAGGATCAGACCGGAGCACGTTGGCATGGTGAGACATATGAGGAGATGGTGCCAGGTTGGCATGCATCGGCCTTTCTATGTATATTTGCAGAGACTTTGGTGGTATCTCTCTCATCGCATACAGGAGGAGTTATTGAGGTCACAGATCCAGAGAGTGAAGATATTGGTACAGTTCAGCGAGACATTCATGATGATGTCTTAGTGATGGACTATCTTTGCACTGGTGTTGTGGGTGGCACAGTTGGGGCCAAGGAGAGAGACCGTGTTCTTCAGCGAGCCAGACAGTTCAGATTGGAGGGTAGACACCTTTTGCGTGTATGGGAAGATGGTAGAGTGCGAGTAGTACCACTTCCATCACAGAGACCACAGTTGGTCCGTCATGCTCATGAGGAGCTAGGACATTTTGGAGTAAAGCATACATATAGCTTACTTTAGAGTCATTATTGGTGGCGCGGTATGCAGACCGAGGTATAGCAATTTGTTGCCAGATGTATGGTTTGTGACCAAGTTAAAGCATCATTCAATGCTCCTATGCCACAATTACACCCATTACTTATCATGGGATTGGGTTACTATTGGAGTTTGGACTTTGCCGGACCTTTACCGTTGACTGTGAGACATCATCGGTATGTTTTGGTGATGGTGGAGCACTTCTCCAAGTGGATTGAGTTGGTGGCACTTCCTGACAAGTCTAGTGAAGGGATAGCTTACTCGTTCCTAGATCGAGTTCTTAGTCATTTTGGTGCACCAGCTGAGGTTTTGACTGATCAGGGTACAGAGTTCTTGGGAGAGTTTCAAGTCTTGTGTGACAAGGCTTTGATTGATCATCGTACTACATCCCGAGATCACCCTGAGGTAGATGGCTTAGCAGAGAGAGTGGTTCAAATGGTGAAGAGTTGATTGCAAAGTATAGTTTGCAGAGAGGCCACTTGGGAGATTGGGATCTCCAGTTACCTTGGTTGGCCATGGGCTATCGGTTCCGCCGGCAAGCCTCCTTAGCATCCTTCTCTCCATACTTTCTACTCTATGGACGAGATCCAGATTTACCTGCATCCATTCGTCGAGATGCTACTGTAGTTTTGGACTTGGATGACCCCGATGTATGGATGAGCGCATGTTCTCAGCGGACAGAGATCTTTCGGAGAGTGATGCCAATGGCCTTTGAGAACTTGGTGATTGCTCAGCATAGAGATACTTTACGCTATGCTACCATTTGAGGAGGAGGTTATAGACCCTCGATCCGTCGATTCCATCCAGGTGATTATGTATATCTATAGTAGACAGCACCGACGACACTTGATGTTTCTACATACCGCACTATCTTGAGAGTGCGTGAGGTTTTGCCATCTGGAGTCCTTGTGTTAGAAGGACGTGATGGTGTTGTTTGGAAGGATCATGTGCGCAATTGTGCGCCATGCCACCTTCCAAACATTGATGGTACTATGGACCCAAGCTTGGCACTTGTACGTGCAGGCTTGAGGTGTATGTTATGTGGCTCTTCTGGTGGAGCTGCTACTATGTTAGTGTGTGATAGTTGTTTGAGAGGATGGCATATGGCATGTATGACTCCTCCCCTCACGGTGGTTCCTCATGGACAGTGGTTATGTCCTAGATGTACTTGACATGTAGCTAGTTCATTCTTTATATGGTATAGATTGCAGACAAGCGACTAACGATGGGGCTCCATAGCACCCGGCCTCCTGATCTTTGCCCATTAGAGGGTATACCATATACTTAGAGTAGATGGCTATCTGGAGTTAGAAGGACCTAACCGCCAGCTAGGGGGGCGATTGTGGCACTTTAGAGTCTATGTATGACTTATGTGTGAGTTGTGTTTCTATAGTGTATGATGTTGACAGCGATGTATGTTGTGTAGCGATGTATATATGCACGACAGCTATCATGCCATTTGTAGTTCCGCATCTAGTTGCTCGGACACTAGAGTTCCATTGATAGTAGTTAGAGTTATTCTAGTAGTTTCTCAGGGACTACTTTCTGACAGTCTGATTTGGTGTTCGGGGTACTGACTTCACGATGGGGCCCACCGTCACTTTGCACCGTTTGCACCGTCAAGTGTGCCGTCAGCGGGACCGTTAGGGTTTAAGTGCTAGCTCGAGTCCAAGGGGTATAGTTTTGCAGTGAGCTCCAAAGAGCTCACTTCTCTGATGTTGAGCCTTCGAGTTCCTGGCTATGGTGGACAGAGGCCGGCAAGCGTCACCTGGATTCTCTATGCTTGAGTGGGTGTGGCTTGACTGTAATCAGTGCCCAGTTGTTGGCAGTTTATAGAGTGACAGATCAAGTACTGATCTGAGTTGAGTTGAGTTGAAAGTGTTAAGCAATCTGATTATTGTGGCACTTTAGAGTCTATGTATGACTTATGTGTGAGTTGTGTTTCTATAGTGTATGATGTTGACAGCGATGTATGTAGTGTAGCAATGTATATATGCACGACAAGTTTGATGGAGTAGCACCATGCCCAAATTTATCATTTTTATGTAGTAATAGATTCAACATCTTACTCGCTTGTTGGAAAAACAAAACCATCAATGACAAGAGCATGTAGAGAGAGTCCTATTTTGAGAAAGAGAAGAGCAAATCTGTTTTCTAAAACCCAAGGTATTTGAAGGTAAGAATCTAGAGGATTTTGTATTTGATTGTGAATGTTATTTTGAAACTATAAATCTTCAAGATGAAAGGAAATAGATTCTCTTGGTTTCAAGCCAATTGGATGGAGTGGCAAAACTATGGTAACAATTCTGTGTGGAGCAAGCTAAATGGCAATTTGTTGCACCAATCTTGATGTGAGAAGGATTCAAGAGTGCAATAATTGGGCAATTCTAAGCTATAAATGCCACACAAGCCCCATGAGATAGATTGGCAGGATTTGTGAGAAGTTATATTACTCAATTCCACAACACTATAATGCAAATTCCCAATAAACTAGAAGGTGAAGCTTTGGATCAATTTGTGAGGGGTTTAAAGTCACGCACCAAATTGGAAGTGACCATATAGGAACCCACTTGGAGGAAGTCATGCAATGGGCTGAGCAATTTGATTCCCTAGTTGCAACAACTTGGCCTTGACCTTGATCTTCACAAAAATTGCCAATACACCACACACGAGTAGAGGAGCCAACACCAATGAAGATTGATGCCATCCAACAAAGATCACTTGGCATGGCAAATAGAGAAAAAATGCAAAAAATTGTGGTTACTTTTATTGTCACCAAATTGGACATCACATTGTTGAATGTCCACTCAAGAATAGACTATCCCAACCAATTGTCCAAATGGAGTTTGTGGAGTATGATGATCAAAGAATCACAATAGGAGAATTTTAGCCATCTATTGAGAACTTGATTAGTTCCAAAGGGATTGAAGGCTTAGCCTATGCAAGTTTGCTTAACTTGTAAGGTATGCTATTTGATTATGGCTGTAGGATTTTGGTTGATTCTTGGAATTAAAAAAATTACATGACTATGCAATTAACAAAGGAATTAAATATTCCTATCAAGCCAATAATTGAAAGTAAATTGATGATGGCAGATGGTAAAAAGAGTTTTTCATTTCATACCTCACATCTTGTTACATTTAAGATTAGGAAGGAGTAGTTGGAGTGTATGAGGTTTGTAGTGGCACCTCTACACTATGATGTCATTCTATGTTTGCTTTGGCTTGAATATCATAAGATTCAATTTGATTGGACTCGATGGCAAAATCCAAGCACAACACCAAAGTAAGAAATACCAATTAGGTTCTTTGGCACCGTTGAGTAAGACACCTAAGAATAGTCAATCCCAAGATGATAAGTTTATCAATAAAACAGCCATAGAGCAAGCTTTGGAAGAAGATAAGCCTATTTTTGCAAAGTGGATCAAGCCTATTGCGGATGGAGAATCTGATGAGGGCCAAAAACCTCATCCAGCAATTGTTGGTCAAATAGTTCAAGAGTTTACAAATGTGTCTAGATGATTTGCTAAAGTGATTATCATTTGATTGTGGTATGCACTTCAAGGTATTACATTATTGCCAAAAAGTACTCCAATGAGTAGACCAATCTATCGGCCATCACCAAAGGAGTTGGACGAGCTATGAATAACATTGATGGAGTTTCTGGAGAAGGATTTTATAAAACATAGTACATCTCCTTGGGGAGCATCTATACTATTTTTTCCAAAGAAGGATGGAGAATTTATATTCTATGTTGATTACCATAGTCTTAATAAACAAACAATGAAGAATGTATATCCCTTGCCCCAAATTGATGACTTGCTTGATCAATTGAATGGAACATGATACTTCTCCAAGTTGGATCTCCAAAGCAACTATTTGCAACTTCCAATTGATAGGGAGGATGTGCAAAAGACTACCTTTTGCACAAGGTATGTACAATTTTGAATGGAAAGTTCTACCTTTTGGATTCACTAATGCTCTTGTAGTCTTCATGGATCAAATGCATCAAGTGTTGGATGTGCTATTGGATTGATATGTAATGGTGTTCTTGGATGATATTTTAGTCTATACTAAGATGGAAGTAGAACATGCAAATCATGTGTGAGAAGTTCTAAGATGACTACGTCAATGGAAGTTTTACTACAAGAAGTCAAAGTGAGCTTTTTAACCGAAAAAAGTTATCTTCTTGGGTCATAAGATCTCATTAGAGGGGATCAAGATGGAAAAAATTAAAGTCATTGTTGCTAGGTCTACTCCAAATGGTGCTATAAAAATGTGGGTATTTAATGGATTGGCAAGTTCTTATCAATGATTGACTCACTATATGCTCATGTGATTACACCATTATGTTCATGTGACTACACCATTGATAGACTTCTTGGTCAATGGACCATTGATCGACTTCTTAGTGGACCACCAAGCACAAAGAAGCTTTCTAGAAGTTGAAACATATGGTTCCTTCAAGACCTTATTTCAACTATATGATCCTCAACTACCTTGTGTGATTGAATTTGATACTTCTAACTTTGCCATTGGAGTAGTGTTATAGTAGGAATTTCTAGATGGGTTACATCCCATTGCCTTTGCATCTTGCCAACTAAACACTATAGAAAGAAATTACTCTACTTTAGATCAAGAACAACTAGTAATGGTATATACCCCAAGGTATGGAGGCATTATCTCTTGGGGAACAAGTGATCATGCAAACCAATCACAAACTCTTATTGCAATCATTACATTTGGATCACATGAGGAGTTGATATAGTTGATGGGAGGAAAAACTACAAATTTTTTACATCAAACTTGAATACAAACCCAATATGTTCTATGTCATCCCCAATCCCCTGTCATGACAACTTGATTTGAAATCTCTTCCTCTACACTATGGCCATTATGATAGAGTCAATTGACTCAAAAGTCCAAGCCAAGTTTAGGATAGCTTTACAACAAAACCCCTTCTTTCAGATGGTACAAGGTCATCTTATAGTACATGATAAGGAATATACCACCTTCTCCTTTAAAGAAGGCCTTCTATTTTATAAGAACCAGATCTATGTTCCAACCACGGTGATCTAAAACTTGTGCAACTTCAAGCAGCCCAAGATTTACCAATCATTGGTCATATGGGTGAGGACAAGACCTTGGGTACCCTACAATGCCAATGATGGTGACCTAACATGGCACAAGATGTTCATGAGTGTGTATGATCTTGTAAAAGTTCCCCATGCAATAAGGCCAGCAACCAAAAACCAAGTGGACTCCTTCAACCACTTCCCATTGCATCTACTTCGTGGGAACACGTGAGCTTAGATCTCATCATATCCTTCCAAGTCAAAGCAAGGGCACACAACAATCATGGTGTTTGTTGATAAGTTGAGTAAGCAAATCCATTTTGCACCAACCTTTGATATAGCAAATCTTCCAACATTGGCCTAAATATACTTTGACTATGTCTTCAAGCATCATGGGATACCTTGCTTACTCATCTTGAATCATGATCCTAGATTCATTGGAAAATTTTGCCAAACACGCTTCCAACTACTTGGCACCAAGCTTGCTCTATCCACAACATATCATCCTCAAATTGATAGATAAACCAAATGTACAAATACCACCTTGGAGGATATACTTGTGCCTTTGTCAATGTTCACCATATCAACTAGGATGAATGTCTTGCAGCTATTGAATTCACCTATAATAATTTCAGATATGCAAGCACCAAATTCTTTCCCTTCTTCCTTAATTTTGTCCAAGACCCACTTGTTCCAAATTTGGTCCTTGTTCCTCTTCCATCTCATGTCCCTTATACTTCCACCTTCTTGGTCACAATATCCCAATCCCTACAACAAGCCAAATCTCATCTCCTTGTAGCTCAAAAACATCAAAAAGAATATGTGGACCAACATCATTGTGATCTTACCTTTCAACTCGGTGATAATGTCATGTTTTCTTCTCATAACCTACCTTTTTGCCTTGATACCCAAGTTTGTAAGCTTACTCCTAATTAGATAGGTCCATTTGATGTCACCCAAATCCTTCCTCTTGTTGCTTATAGCCTTGCCTTGCCTTGCCTTGCCATATATGCATCCACCTTGTCTTTCATGTTTCCAAGTTTTCTTTGTTTCTAATCCATCTTCCTTTTCCTCTTGAGTCCAACTCCCTCCTCTTCCAATCCTTGTGAAAAATCATGAGGAGTATGAAGTTGATCTTATCCTTGCACATCGCTAATTACATATTGATACAAAGTGCATTGGAAAGGGTATCCTTTTCATGATGCCACTTGGGAGCCTCTTTCTCATCTCTAGAATGCACAAATGGCTATCCAAGAGTTTGAAGCTTCCATGGTGACAAGGACATCACCAATTAGCAATGGGAGAATATATAACAATATAGAGTTTACCAATCAGTTATTCAAGATTAACAAAATAGCAAGTATGCCAAATTAGCCAAGAATTATAACAATATTCTAGAAGCATCTAGGAAGCTACTTGGTACCTTCTAAATATTGGGTAATGTGCATGCCAAGTGGTAATTTCTAGGAGAAAGTTTCTTGGGAGACTTCTTGATTAGCTTAGCTTGCATGCCAAGTAGGTGGCTTCTAGAAAGAATCTTCTTGGGAAACTTCTCGACTAGATTAGCTTGCATACCAAGTACGTGGTGTTGTGGGGATCATATGGTCTCAAGAATGCACCAAGCACCTAGTTGCTCCCACTTAGACTTCACAATTTTGTGATGGCATGAGTAGCATGCATAAAGTCTGATAGTTAGAACTGTGAGCTTACAATGAATACTCGACCTATACAATGAAACCTATTGTTGAGTTTCTTTATTCTTTCTTGGCTACAACAAGTGCTATGATGTAATCCAATTTCTTACAATTATTGCATAGAGGCCCCGTTGAACATTCAGTGATTACGTACCTTAACACCCCACAATTGTTGTGGACCAAAGCATTGGGACAATCTTTTCCAACATGTCTTGTGCACCTTGCAGGCAATAGTCCTAGGACCACCTGGCTTTGACAAGAAATTCAATCACCATTCATTTCTCTAGCCCTTTCCTTCTTTCCTGGTGTTCTTTGATCTCTCTTGACTTTTCTTTTCCTTTCTTGCTACTTTGGTTTCTTTCCTCCCTACCAATTTCCTTTCATTCTAAGATAAGATCCACAAGGGTGAATCCTTGAGTCCCAAGAGTGATTCATTGTGGGATCATGAAGAACTAAATGCTCAAAGTTGGCTAACAAGTTTGGAGGAGTTTGGAGAACCTGAAACTGGTATTGGAGTTGGCATTGCCAAAATTCTTTCAAAAGGTGAATTGCGATCAGGTGCAAGGTACTGGTGTTGTCAAGAAAAGAATCTATATGTTACACTAGAGCTATTTAGTGTGGTAGGTAAACCAAGAGAAAATTATATAGATTTTGTAAAAGTGCTAGTTGTAGGCAATAACTTTTGGATTCCAACAATGATTTTCAGGATTTGCATGAACTTTCTAGGTAGTAACTTTAATAGTTGTCAAAATAGTGGGCTGCTATATGGTGTAGGTAGCTGCAAGTAGAGAAGGTATGAAAGGGAGGATGTTTGAGGTCATTTCCTGCCTAGTCGGAGCTGGTACAATTACGAGCAACAAGGCTGTGGGTTTTAGTCTGGCATCTTTTTGTGTAAAGGGATATAGTGGGGTTTTAGGGGCAACGTGTAAAAAGAAAGACAATATCGGGGACTGGGCGATTTTGGGCAGAGTTTAGGAGAGAGGAGAGAGAGTTTTGGGAGAATTTGAAGGAGGGCTGGACAGGAAGGAAGGAACAGAGGAGAAAGTTTTGGTGAGAATTGGAAGGAGAGTTGGACATGAAAGAAGGAATAGAGGAGAGTTTTTTGGTGAGAATTCAAAGGAGGGCTGGACAGGAAGGAAGGAACAGAGGAGAAAGTTTTGGGAGGATTCAGAGGAGAGAGTTTTTGAGGAATCAAAAGAAAGGTAGAGAAGAAGGGAAAAGAAAAGGAAAACAGAGAGGAAGGCAGGTTTTTCCAGGAAACAACCAGGAACCAGGAAAGCCTTTTCTTTAGGAAACAAAGGGAAGGACCAGAGAGGTTTGAGGAATCAAAGATCAGCAAGAGAAAGGAGGACAGGAAAAGTGAATGGTTTTTGAGAGGAATCGAAGATCAGAAGCAGGGACAGAGGACAAGAATTCAGGAGAGGAGAGGGTTTTTGGTAGATAGAGAGACAAAGGACATGAATTCAGGAGAGGAGAGTTGGTTTGGCACCACGAAAGGAAGATAGAGAAACAAAAGACAGGAATTCAGGAGAGGGGACGGTTTTTGGCACCATCAAAAGGAAGATCGAGAGAACAGAGGTAAGAGGAATTCCGGAGAGGAGAGGGTCTTTGGCATCATCAAAACGAAGAATGAGAGAACAGAGGTAAGAGGAATTCAGGAGAGGAGAGGGTCACTGGCATCATCAAAAGGAAGATAGAGAGACAAAGGACAGGAATTTAGGAGAGGAGAGGGTTTTGGCACCATTGAAAGGAAGATCAAGAGAACAGAGGTAAGAAAAATTCAGGAAAGGAGAGGGTTTTGGCACCATCGAAAGGAAGATAGGGAGACGAGGACAGTCATCAAAACGAGAGAAAAGGGAAGAGGAATCAAGAGGACAGGAGAAGTATCAAAAGGAGAGAAAAGGGGAGGAAATCAAAAAGGGAAGACATGAATTCAGGAAATGAGAGGATTTTGGTGAATCGAAAGGAGAGAGAAGGATCAAAACCAAGGCAGGAGTGAGGCATCGAAAGGAAAGACAGAGTGGAGGGTTTCGGGAAATCAGAAGGATCGAAGGCAACGCAGGAGTGAAGATTGAAAGGGAAGACAGGAAAGGTCTTTGTGAGAACAAAGGACACGAAGAATTTTCTAAGAGGACAAGAGGTCAGGAAAAACTGAACGATAGGAAGTCGTATCAAAAGGAGAGAGGAGAGTTCAGAAAGCGAAAGGGAAATCAGGAGAGGGTTTTAGAGAGACATGAAAAATAGGAAGTCAGGAGAAAGGTTTTTTGAAATGGAGAGAAATCAGACAGGGAATTGAGAAAGCGCAAAACAGGGGACAATGGGTAGGAAAAATTGGTTTTCAGGAGAAGGGTTTTTGAGAGACCAGAAATCAAGCAGGAGAATAAGAAGAAACCAGAAGAAGGGTTTCGAGAGACCAAAGGAATATCAAAAAGAAGAAGGTGAAGGGGATTTTTGAGAGGAGTTTCATAAAAAAGGAGGAAGGAAGTTTTTGAAAGGAATATCAAAAAGAAAACAGGAAAGGATTTTGTGAAAGGGGTATAGAAAAGAAGGTGAAGGTGTTTTCTGAGAGTGAGGAGTAGAATTTGGCTATATTTAGTTTATATTTTTCTTATTTGAACATTTGTCAAGAAACTTCAAAGTGGTCATTATCATGGTCCAAAGCTACTTGACTTCCGCAATTGGAGTTATCAATTGTGGTGTTTGATCTTTTGTGAGCTTTACAAGATTCTTGGTGTTGTCAAATTTGTTCAATTTTATCAATAGGAGTGACATATGAAAGAAACTTTGTTCTTATTGTTTTCAGGTCCAATTTCTATAGACAAAACAGATCACCAATTTGGTTGCACTAAGTTGTATCTGACTTTTACAGCTTATGGTTGGTTAGTTAGTCACACAAGGTCCATAAATACAAAGATGAAGTTTTAAAGATCACTAGTGGTAGCAAGTGAAACATGAAAGTCAAGATTATTGCAAAAAATCTTTACTCAAAGGACCCTTAGGAGGAGCTTACAATAAGTTCAATTGCAGATGAGTTACTCCGGTGAAAAGAGGCAGTCACCGTAGATACCAGAGAGAAGAGGCCGCTTTTAGACTTTATGCATGCTACTTGTGCCATTGGAAAATTGTGAAGTCTAAGTGCGAGCAGCTAGGTGCCCAATGCATTCGTGAGATCATACAATCCCCGTGACATAAGTGGTGACTATGCTGTGGAATCTTGAGGCTTGTGCTTAGGCGTTAGCAGTAGATTTTGAGTGGGAGAAAAGATGGCACCAGAATCGTCATCTGTAGTAATGTCAAGAGAGCAAGAAATTTCCATGATAGTCCTAGCAACCATGAGAGCCATGAAGGAGCAAGATGAAGAAAGGGATAGAAGAAGAGCGGAGTCCTCTCAAGTTACAAAATGTTTGCGTGCAGTGGTGGACCATCAACGTGAGTTTGATTGTAAGGATGTGACAAGGTATTTGAAGGTCTATTGGAGGGAAGTTAAGCTTCATGACCTTGATGTGAAGATTTTAATCACAAGGTTTCTTACGTGGGTGGAATTTGAGATTAGAAAGATTGTTGAAAGGTTAGTGGAAGGAGCTACATAGTGGGAGGAGTTTTCACAAATGATGAAGGAAGAATTTCTATTACAAGATGTAGATTGAGTCACTCAAGCTATGTTCTTGGATTGGGTGAACAACAAGAGCAAAGGTTTAGGGACCACAAGATCTTTAAAGAGATTCTAATAAAAGGTTGAACCAATTGTCTAACTGTGAAGCTGAAGCAATCCAGTTATAAAAGTCTAACTACTTTCTACAAGCTGCAGACAGTTGTATGCAAGATGAGTTGGAGTATTCACTTGATCTACTTCAACCTGAGCACCTCAGAACTATTGATTGCAAGAAGATTGAAGATGCTATTCTTTGGTGAGCCAAAGCAGGAAACAAAGAGAGTTGGATAGCAAAGCAGTATCCAAGGCACCCATTTGGAGTAGTTTATTGGATCTGGTAGAGAGAAGATGGAACATCAAGCAATTGAGGTGGTCAAAGATAGAGCAATCGACAAAATTTCATGATTGATAGAAGAGCTGAAAATTCTAACTACAAAGATTGATCAATTGCAAGGTGGAACTAATGCTACAAAAATAGGTGGAGATAGAAGGCAGCCTTATGGATGCTTGTGGTATGAGAGTAAGAATCATACCAAAAGAGAATGCTAGGAGTTGTTGGACACATTGCGCAAACAATGGGTGAAGTTTGTTGGAGAGCTAAGGATGAAGAAGATAGCATTCTATGACATTGGCAAGCCAATACCCTTAAATGGTAATAGGGGGCATGAAGGCCTTGTTGGAAAATCATATGGGCAAAAGGGAAGTGGGGATGGCTACTGCTGTCTTTGAGCCTAATGTGTATAATTTTGTGAGTGAGAGAAAGATAAGTAAAGATTTGTGTGAAGTGGAAAAGGAAAGATTGGCGGAGCAGATTTGGAGGAAGTCTAGATGGGATGCACCAGTTACTATTATGGCTATCACTTCAGAGGTTGGTGCTACTTGGGACGTGATGATTAAAGAAAAGAGAAAGGCTGATCAGCAATCTGACGTTGAAGGTCAATCAAAAGAGAAGCAACAATGTGTGGAACCGGAAAGGAGGCAAACAAGAAGGAAGGAAGTACAGTTCGATGACACTCCAATGAGGATGGATCAAGATTCAAATGGGCAAAAGAATTCAAATGGACTTGAATGATGCTGCTAGCAAGAAGTTTGGAGAAAGATCTCCAAGGAAAGGACCAGATTCATTGTTAAGTCGTGATGTAGAGATGGAATTTGATCCTCAAGAAATTGCCAAGAAGTTTTGGAAGCAAGAGGTGAGAGGTTTCACAAATGATGAGTTTTTGAAGCTTGTGGAAGGATGTGCAAGATCTTATCTTGGCCAAAGCAAAGAAGAAGCATTTTTATAAGGAGGGCCATACTTCCTTGCTGCACAAGGATGGAGGTGACGTAGATGAAGAAGTGAGTACCTATGGGTTGGAGATTGAGCAATAAACTTCAGAAGATGATGCCAAGGAAGCACATGTCTATGATGCTACTATTGACAAGGAGAAACCATTCATGCCAATGTCTAAAGAAGTACAAGATTCTTTTTGGGCAAGAAGTTGCAATGAATTCAAGATTGAGATGCAAGGCGTGAGGCATCCAATGAGAATGTTGATTGACTCAGGATCTGAAGTTAACCTTATGTCAAGAATGATCTACAAGGAGGGTCAATGAAGGTAGATCATGAATTGATTGGAAGGTAAACTTAGTGAACCATACCAACAATGCTTTGTGGGGAGCTTGTCCAGATGTCAAGATAAAGATTGGCAATGTCATAGAGCCAATTTATGTGTTTGTTCATGATATCTAACCCTATCCAATCATACTAGGACAGCCTTTCATCATTCAGTTTAGAATGGAAAGCAAGGTCCTGAATGGTTACACTCATGTGGCAAAAGTCAAGAGTCAATTCAATAGTTCAATTTCCTACTGTTTTGCCGAACAGCAATAGGAACAGGAGAGAGTTGAGAGATCTAGAGAAGCCTACTGGAAGGTGGAGTTTCCACTAGGCGCCTCAACAGGGAAGGTGGAAGAATGAGGCGCCATATGTAGAATTCCACCACAAAAAATCAGTGTGTAGGACTGTTTTGATAACCTAAATTGGGGTCCAAAAGGATAGGACTGTATGTTTTGTGCATACAAAGAGTACATCAAGAAGTTTGCAAAAGATGATAAGAAGAAAAGAGAAAATTCTGTAAGCAGTGAAAAAAATGAAGGAAGGAGAGGTTATCATAGGCACATTGGAAAATCAAGGAGAAGGCAAGTCATTTAGAGCAGTAATCACTTCTCTAAATGACTTGCCTGGCGAAGGAAGGAAGATTAAGTGATTGAGATAAGGAGAGGACTCTATGAGCCACTTTCTCAATTGGCTCATGAAGTTGATTGTAACCTCAAGTATAAGATGATGGACAAGAGGGTATGACTTGTGAGCTAGGTTGTCTCTCACTCAAGATGAACCTTTGATGGCTATTATGGTAGTGCATCATGGACTAAGAAGGCAAAGAACTCCAACTCCATCATACTCCTCCAAGGCTAACACTCCAAGACTCAAATCATTGCTTACTAAAGAACTCAATGAGAGAGAGATAGTTGCAAATGAAAGGATGATGAGTATCTCCTCAACCCCAGTTTATATACATATGAAATAGTTATGCACCAAAGTTACTAATTATTGGAGTAACTCAAGTAATTAGGCTAAAAATCAAATAAAGTCAAAAGCTAAAAGAATATCCATACTCATGGGAATATTCTTCTAAGCATGTGGTCTTATATTGACCCAACCACTAAGTCAAGGATTACTTCACAAGGCTATCCTTGGATTATAGAAGAATCCAAAATAAAAAGGCTTGTGGGTCAAGAGTTCTCAACTCTTTTCTCAAAGCCAAACACATAAGAATAATCCAAAATAGTGGTGCTCATCTTTTCCACTTCCTCTAAAGTAAGGTCTCCTTTAACTTAGCTATGACTAACTTTAGCTAATAAATGGCTAATCAATGATTAATGTAGAACCATCCTTTATCTCTATATAAATAATATCTCTCAAGTACTTACAGTACTAAACTAAATATCACAAAAGTATATACATGCATAAATGGGTGTTACATTTAACCTCAGACTAGGATTTCATTTTGTCCTCAAAGTGAAGGTCTCTCTACCTTCTATGATACATTTTCACTTATCATAGTTGATCCTATCAAAGTGTCTTCCTCTCAATTCCTTGAGATCATAAGTGTGATTGCCCCACACCTTCTCCACTATGAGAGGTCCAAAGTACTTAGGAAAAATATTTTTTCTCACTCTCTTGAATCAAATAGAATCAAAAAACATTACCCAATCACTTTCTTTGAAGTGCTCCACTTTCTTTTTGCCGTACCTCTTGTCATAGCTCTCCCTTTGATTCCTTTGGACGTGCTCCATTTAAAAATAGCAACTACTCTCCAATTCCATGAGTTGATCTTTCCTTGACTTCTTTGAATCACCTCCTTGTGTTTTCTTCAATCTCCTATGAATGCTTTGGAAGGTAGGAAGATCAAAGTGAATAAGTAAGGTAGAATCAATACCATATACCAATTGAAATGGAGAATATCCAATGGAAGTCTTCATGGTTGTTCTATACTCCCACAAACTACATGAATCTTCTTGTCCCAATGATGTTTAGCTCCCTCCATTTCTGCATCTTTGACCAACATCATGCACAAAGTTGGATTGGTTCTCTTTGCCAAGCTGCTAGAATTTAGCTTATAAGATGTAGTTAGTTTATGTGTGATAGAGAAATGTCATAGCATGGCTATAGTATTGCTTCTTGTAAACTCTCTTCCTCTATTAGAAACCAACTCCAGAGGGCATCCCAACCTAGTGATAATGCATTCATAAAGAAATCTCCCAATTTCATCTTCATTATTGTCCCTCAATGATCTAACCTCAACCCACTTGGTATGATAATTTATAACTACCATAGTATATCAATTTTCCTTGGGGTTCTATTGAGAAGACCTACAAAATCAATTCTCCATTTCTCAAAAGGTCCTAACAATGGAATTGATCTAAGTGGTGGAGTGGAAGTAAAATTTCTAACAAAAGCTAAATGAACATGACAAGTTTTGCAATAATTAATACAATCCTTGAAAATCCCACTACAATGGTAACTTGCATCTAGAATCTTGAAAGCAGTCACATTTCTTGCAAAGTGCCCTCCACACATTAAACCTTCATGAAACTCCTTTATGAGTAAGATAGACTCTTCCTTACCCATTGCTATTCAAAGTAGACCATCTACTCCTTGGTGAAAAAGGATATCCTCCACCATTGTGTAAGGTCTAGATCTTGCAGCAAGGGCCTTCCTCTCCCTAGCATGCATCCTTTTTAAATAGTTATCTCTTGTAACAAAGTCCACAATCTCCTTGTACTCTATTGGAACCTCTTGATTGACTGAGATTTTCATGAGCTCCTCATTTGGGAAGGAATCAACCATTGGCTCATCTCCATCATGATCATAGGCCCTAGATAACAAATCAGCATTTGCATATTTCTTCCTTGGCCTATCCTTAATGGTGTTGTCATACTCAGACAAGAGTATCATCTACCTTGCTAACCTCCCTTCCACATTAGGCTTGTTGAAGATTTACTTCAAAGCCTTGTGATCCATGAGAATGGTGGCTTTCCTTCCAATCAAGTAGTGTCTAAATTTCTTGAGGCTATAGATTATTGCAAATCCTTCTCTCTCTATAACAGAGTAGTTCTTTTCTGCTAAAACCATCTGCCTACTAGCACAAGCTATTAGATGATCATGCCCATCTTGGTCTAAATGACTAAGAGTGCATACTATAGCTACATTGGAGGCATTAATGTAGAGGATGAAAGGCTTACTCCAATCAGGTTTAGCAAGAATTGGAGCTACAACAAGGGATTGCTTGAGCTCCTCAAAAGCTTTGAGAGTCTCCTTGTCTTCCAAAATCACCATGTATTCTACACCCTTCTTCATGCAGATGGTCAATGCATAAGCCTTGTTGGAAAATGAGAAGATGAACCTCCTATAATACCCAACCATCCCCAAGAATGGCGTAACTTTGTCAGGCTTGAAGGGAATGGGAGGTCTAAGATTTTCCGCACCTTCTCAAGGTCAACTTTTATTCCATCCTTAGAGATGATGTGCCCCAAAAGTAGACCTTCTTCACAACCAAAAATGCACTTCTTTGGGTTCAATGATGCATTTGCTTCATCCAAGTGTTGCAAGATCTTGATTAAGTGCTCAAAGTGCTCCTCCTTGCTCCCATAGACACAAAAGTCATCGATGAAGTCTCTCGCAAATTTCCCAATAAAAGTTTCAAACACTTTGTTCATGAACCATTGGAATGTGGCTGGAGCATTGCAAAGCCCACAAGGCATGACCTTGAAAGCATAAGTCTCCCAAGGTGTGGTGAATGTTGTGAGTTATTGATGCTTTGGTGCAATCTTGATTTGGTTATACTCATTATAATCACCTCCAAAACTGTTCCTCTCATTACCTGCAAACTCCTCCAAGATCTCATCAATGAATGGCAAAGAGTAATAGTCCTTCTTAGAAACTACATTGAGCTTCTTGTAATCCAGACATACCCAAAGCTTGCCATTCTTTCTTTCACAATCATGATTGGAGAAACCCATTTTGAATTCTCCACCTCAAAGATAAATCCAGCCTCCTTGAGCTTATCAATTTCCTCCTTTACCACAAAGATATTGGTAGATTAATGCGATGTTGCTTTTGGTAGATTGGTCTTGCGTGTGACTCCACCTCAATCTTGTGTTCCTCCAAGGTGACTTTCTTTAGATCCTTGTAACTAAAAGCAAACACATGGATCAACATGCAGATAATCTCCTCAAATCTTACCTTCTCCTCCTTGGTAACATTTGGACCATACTTGAGGGTAGATAACCTCTTCTCTATCTCCTCAAGTGTCAATGGTGATTTATCTGGGTCCTTCAAAACCTCTAGCTTAGATGCAAAATGCATAGCACACAAGGGATACACATTTGAATCAAATTCAGATTCATTCTCCTTTATGGAAGTCTCCTCCTCCATGCTTGTGTCCAAACCTGAAGCTCCTTCTTTTGAATTTGATTCTCAATAATCAAAAGATGGTGTATATGAATGTGAAGTGTTGGTGGTATTAGTCACAAGAATTGTGACTCTATGGTTTGATGACACAATCCTCAAGTACCCTTTGTGCCATCAATCAATTGAACATGCTGCTCTCAACCATGTCCTCCCAAGAAGAAAATCATAACATGAATCTTTAAAGACGTGGAAAATCATGAGATTTTGAATTCCCATAACTGAAACTACCACCTTATCCATCACCCCTATTGGTCAAACTTGTTGCTTGTTTGCCATGCTCACTACATATGTTGAAGGTCTAGAGGGTATCATACCCAACTTCTTTGTCAGCCTTTTTGACATGACATTCCCTATTGATCCTCCATCTACAAGTGCATCCTTGATGTTATGATCATTCATTTTCAAATCAATCTTGGAGGCATATTCACAAGCCTCCCATGATGCTGGTTTGGCATCCACCACTCCCATTGATATGGGAGATTTTTCATTCTTCTTCCTCTTACTCCTTCTAGAGATCAAACCTCCTCTCAGCTCCTATCTCAATGTAGGATTCAAAGGAATTATTTGGCCCACTATGATGTTAGCCTTATGACTACCAACATCCTCCAACACATTGTAGTTCCATTGTTGCTTCAAGATCAAGAATTCCTCCATCCCCAACTTCTTTCTTGGAGTCTTTGTTGTTGATGGTGTTGAGGTGCAAACGCTCCTAGTGGACATAGGAGTATCCTTGCTAAGAGTAAATCCTTGAGAAGAGTGTACATACTCTACAAAATGAGCTCTCTTCTTCTCTTGTGACCAAATCAAGACCCTTGGAATTTGAACACTCTCTCTTCTTATACTTGCTCTCAACCACATCCCCTTACCTTTGTTTGGATTAGGAGCCACTTGGGTTTCACTACCTCTCTCTTTTCCTCTATTGGCTCCCTCATAACCCCTTCCTCCACAGTAAGTGGAATTTGGGCAATTCCTTTGGATGTGGCCTCTTCCTTCACAACCATAACAATTTCTATCATTGAAAATTTTGGCTGGTTGGCCTCCTCTAGGCCAACCAGCCATAACTCTTAGGCCCTCTTCTTACATTGTGATCTACCTCTCTCTTCTCTCATTGTTGCACCATATTGATCTTGAGGTTTGCAAGTTGTTATGTGATGGTTTGAAGTGGGTCTTTTGGTATAGGTGCAAGAACTGGAGCAACTACTACTTGTGGTGCAGCCCTTGCCACCAAAGTATCAAGAGTTCCATCATACTTGTAGCCTTGAGGAGGATGCACAACCTCTATCATCACCAAATCAATCTCATCCCCTTCCAAACTCTCCTCCATACAAATTGCAATCTTGATAGCTTCAACCTTGGAAGAAGGTTTCTCATATCTCACTTTATTTCTAATCTATGGTCTCAACCCTCTCAACAAATTCTTGGTGAGCATGGAACCTATACTAATCATAGTAGTCTCTATATCATCTCCACTCTTCCTCAACACTATGCAAAATCTGGACTCCAACTTCTCTACTCTCTCTACATAAACTCTCACTTTCTTTCCATTATCTTGTTTTAAGAAATTAACCTCACTCATCAATCTCTCATAACTCTCATCTAGAAGAAAATTCTCAATGAGTGTTGAAGTCAAAATCTCCCAAGACTCTTCTTGTCCATCTCTCCTTTCTCTCTTTTGGTATTCTGTCTCATATCATATAAGTGATGCATCCTTAAAGAAATCTGGTAATAGTGAGACCCACTCATTCTTCCTCCTCCCATTTTTTCCTATTCAAGCTCTCTAGAAGTCTCTCACAAAGGCTTCCACATCTTCTCCATCCTTGCCAAAGAAAACCGGAAGTTTGCCCATCTTAGCCCCTCGCTATCTTTCTCTTTTCTCTCAATCTTTTTCTTTCCTTTTCTCTCACTCTATAGCTAATAGAGTATATATATGAACCATTTGAGAGTAATCCACCCTAGGGAAAAAAAAAGGTTCTAGTTACTCCAAGATTTTTAAAGCAACATAAAATCCTAGAGTGCATATTAATCAAACCCTCATGGATAGTTTATCCATAAGTTGAAAGATTATTTCTATCACTAATCTTGAAAACTAGTTGATGAAGGTGGTAGTATTGTTGTAGCTGCACTAAGACTCTCTCAAAGATCCTTCACCAAAGTTTTCAAAAGTGTTGTTACTCCATTACACTCATGTCTTTTTGGAAGTCCTTCAACTCCACAAACCTCACACAACTCCTTGGTCTTAGATCCTCTCCTTCCTAATCTTGGGAAGAAGGTCCAACATGCAAACCCAAGTCAAGTTAGCTTCTCCTTCCCCTCAATCTCTTGCTCTCAAAGGTCCATAGACATGAACTTGCCTCATGTCTCTTCTCTCCACATAGAAAACACTTAGACTCACTCTTTCCTCCAACTAATATATCTTTTTGGATCCTCTCAACATTCTCTTCAAATTCTATTCTAAATTCTCTTTTCCCCAAATTTACTCCTTAAATCACCTCAAACCCTTGGGGAACCTTGCATAGCCTCAATTTCCACTCTCAATGACCCTCCATGTTCCAAAGATGAGTCTAAACACTCAAACATGCTTTTTGTTGCTCTCATCCTCCTCATGCATGAGATCTCAACTTTGCAAAATTGACCTCTTCTTACAATGTCATTTAATTCTCTCAATTGGTATGTCAAAGTCCTTTGAAACTTTTCACAGTTGATTAGAGCCACATGGAGTCCTCTACAAAATTTCAGATCTTTTCATCAAGCCATTTGACGTAGACACCTTTCTATTAAGCACACATTTCAGATTTGGTCTGAAATCCACCCCCGTTACTTTAAAAACTCATAACTCTTTGTGCAAGAACAATCTCTCCCTGATTTTTGGGCCAAAAAGTAGAAAACTAGGCACTGGATGTTTTTGGAGAGTTAAAAAAAAATCCATTCAAAATTAAAGAAATGGCAGACTTTGTACAACAATAGTTTTAAGTGTACTAGCTGAAGGATAACCCAAGCTTCATATGTAGAAATTTCAAGTCCAGATCTCAAACTTAAGGTTTTGCTCAAAATCTCCATAATCCCCAAAATCTTCAATCCACCTCACACAATCTCTCCAAATCATCTTATGTGTACAAGATGTACAATATCACCTCAAAGACATCACAATGAACTAAAGGGTACAAAAATAGGTCTTGGTTTCTTGAACATAAGTTCAACTCTCTCCTCCCTTAATGTTGTATCCAAGTGAGCTCTCATAGCTTCCTTCTATCTAATATAGAATTGCTCCCAAAACATTATCTTGCTTTCTAGAGAGGTCCTGGCAACAAAACCAAAAATGTGAGCCGGCTTGTCTCTCACTTAGGATGAACCTTTGATGGCTATAATTGTAGTGCACCATGGACTAAGAAGGCAAAGAATCCCAACTCCATCATACTACTCCAAGGCTAACACTCCAAGACTCAAGCCATTGCTCATTAAAGAACTCAATGAGAGAGAGATAGTTGAAAATGAAAGGATGATGAGTACTTCCTCACTCTTAATTTATATATTTGTAAAATAGTTATGTACCAAAGTTACTAATTACTAGAGTAACTCAAGTTAGAATTACTATAGTAACTCAAGTTACTAAGCTAAAAGTCATATAAAGTCAAAAAGCTAAAGGAATATCTATACTTATGGGAATATTCTCCTAAGCTTGTGGTCTTATCTTGACCCAACCACTAAGTCAAGGATTCTTTCACATGAGCTATCCTTGGACTATAGAAGAATTTGAAATAAAAATATGTGGGTCCAAGAGTTCTCAACTCTTTACTCAAAGCCAAACACCTAAGAATAATACCAAGTCAACACACTAGAATCCAAAATAGTGGTGCCCATCATTTCTACTTCTTCTAAAGTAAGAGCTCCTCTATCTTAGCTTTGACTAACTTTAGCTAATCAATGGCTAATCAATGATTAATTTAGAACCATCCTTTATCTCTATATAAATAATATCTCTCAAGTGCTTATAGTATCAAACTAAATACCACAAAAGCATATACATGCACAAATGGTGTTACATTTAACCCTGGACTAAGATTTCACTTTATCCTCAAAGTGAAGGTCTCTCTACCTCCTATGATACATTTTCACTTATCATAGTTAATCCTATCAAAGTGTCTTCCTCTCAACTCCTTGAGATCATAGTTGTAATTGCCCCACACCTTCTCCATTATGAAAGGTCCAAAGTACTTAAGCAAAAACTCCTTTTTCACTCTCTTGAACCGAATGGAATCAAACAAAATTATTCAATCACCTTCTTTGAAAGGCTCCAACTTCTTTTTTCCTTGCCCCTTGTCATAGCCTTTTATTTCCTTTGGGCTTGCTCCACTCAAACCATAGAAATTGCTCTTGCCTCCTCTAATTCCATGAGTTGATCTTTCCTTGATTTCCTTGCATCACCTCCTTGTGCTTTCTTCAATCTCCTATGAATGCGTTGGAAGGTAGGAAGATCAAAGTGAATAGGTAATGTAGACTCAATACCATATACCAATTGAAATGGAGAATATCCGGTAGAAATAAGGCTCATTCTTTACTAACAAAGCCTTGGCAGAATTTAGAATTGAAGGAGATGGTTTGCTTATGGAGGTTGAATGTCAAGCATTCAAAGAGATGATTGCTAAACATAGAAAGCTTTTGCTTTCAAGATTGAGGAGATAGGGTGTGTGAATCCACCAGAGGTAACCCCAATGATTATGTTCACAGTTCTACATGTACCACGGGATTTGAGGCCTATACCAATACCAAATGCACTTTTGCCTCAACTAATGGACTTATTGAATGAGAAGATGAGAGCTAGGATTCTTGAGCCATTAGAAGCACCGTACTCCAACCATTGGTTTAAGGTAAGGAAGAAGAATGGCAAGTTGCATTTCATACAAGATATGCAACCACCAAACAAGGTAACAACTCGGAATTCTATGTAAGTCTAGTTGTGGATGATTTTGTAGAGGAGTTTGCAGGGAGGGCCATCTATTCTATTGGGGATTTGTACTTGGGATGTAATCAGTTTCAGCTTGCAAAAGGAAGTCAAGATATAACCACCATGAAAACTCTCCTGTAGGCTTGATGCGCATGTGTACTCTTCCAATGGGAGCTACAAACTATGGCACATATGCAAAGTGCTATGAATCACATCTTGCAACCTTTCATTCTTGTTAGAACTCATCCATTCCTTGATGACATACCTATTATTAAAGGCTGCACAATGAGTGAGAAGGATGAAACCTTGATAGAAAGCGGTATTAGAAAGTTTGTCTTGGATCCCATTCAAGATCTGGAGGCTCTACTGAAGTGGTTGATAGAGACAAGAGTGACTCTTTTTGGGGAGAAATCAGCATTTGGACTTCATGAGATACTAGTTGTAGGTCATATGTGTGGGTCATATGGCCGTAAACCAAACCAAGAAAAGTGGATATTATTGGGAAAATCAAGAATTTCTCCTCAATTTAGGAGGTTCTTAGGAGCATGTGTTTTCTATTGCATATGGATACCGCATTTTGCTTATCTACCACATTTTGCTCATTTACCGCAAATCTCTTTACCAACTCTGGAGGAAAAGGATCAAGTTCTTTTGGAGGTCAGAGCATTCCATTGTTATGAGGAGGTTGAAGGAAACGCTATAGAACTCTCTAGTGCTTTTGTCCACTTTACTATGTATGTGGTTGGTCAATCATAGTAGTGATAGATTCAAGCTATTATGTTGCTAGATGGGATGTGGGCCAAGACAATGAGAGTGGTAGCAATTTTGCAGCAAGATTTGGAGCAAGAATTCATAGAGCAACAAAGAAGGTATCCTCAAATCAAACAAGAGTTGTGGGGTGCCAAGATAGCATTAAAGCATGATAGAAATTGTTTGATTGGTGCATATGTCATTCTGGAAATAGATTGCCTATTGTTGTTAGAATTCATTGCCAATTGTGAGACACTGGATATTGCAATGTTATGTTGGATAGCTTTTATTCAAATGTTCAATCTAGAGCTAAGACATGTAGCTGGAAAGGACAATCCAATAGATGATATGTTGTCTAGAGCATGTTATGATGAAACTTAAAATAGCTGTAGAGTTGAAACACATGAAGTAGACCAAGACCTACCCTTTAGAGAAGAGCTATAATTTGATGATCTTCTTATGATTGGGAAGTATCTTAGATCCTTAGAGAAAAATTCAGAGTGGACTAAGGAAGAGTTTGAGAAGATTAGAAGAAAATCCTGCAAGTTCTAGTTGAAGGGAGGATATCTTTGGTGAAGACACAAGAACCTTAATGGGATTCCATTGAAAGTAGTAGATGATGAGGACACAAAATAGACAATACTACAAGAATTGCATGACAAAGGCTGCAAGCCATCATGGAGTTCAAGGTACATATGAGCACATTCAAGGGTTGTATTGGTGGCATGAAATTTACACAGAGGTGAGGCGCTATGTGAAGATACGGCACAGAGATGGATTGAAGCCCATGTATCCATTAAACCTTCATTTTCAGTGTGTTCTTGACTTAGTCCACATGCCTTCAAGAGTTTGAGGAGAAAAATATCTTGCTCTAGCCAAGGAGGATCTATCTAACTATGTGGAAGGAAGGGCGTTGTCATCAACATATACTAAAAAAGTATGTCATTTCATCTTGGAGGATTTTATAGCTAGGCATGGTTGTTTTTATTATATGAGAGAAAATTGGAAGGAGTTAGACACGGATGAGGCTACATAGATCTTTACCAAGTTCAACATCAAGCTAAACCCAACAACTACATACAATCCGGAAGCAAATGGTAAGAGCAAGCAAGGTCTTCCACCAATTGTAAATGCTTTAGTGAAGTCTTGCCAAAGTAAAACATATAGGTGGCCTGATTTGTTACCATTGACACTTATGGCAGATGGGCTGACTTGTAGCTCAGTGACTGGAATGCCACCAGCTTAATTAATATTTGGACATTTACCTATTATGCTTGTAGAGGAAGACATCACCAGCTGGAGGACTATTCAATGGGAGGATAAGGTTTCTACAAAGGACTTGATCACGCCTTGGATTGAACTTTTTGATCTCACACTGCAGAAAATACAATTGGCACAAGACAAGGTAAAGGAGGTGCGATTGAAGAACAAGGTTCTGTTTGAAAAAACTCATTGACTACAACCAATACCTATCAATGAAGGGGATTGGGTGCTAATTTCAGACAATAGCCTTGACATGCAACATTCAACACTCAAGAAGTTTACCCATTGATAGCATGAACCATTTGTAGTCACCAAGGTCCATGGGAATGAAACCTACAACATACAAAAGTTAGATAGTGCAGAGCATCAATTGCCATATGCTGGAAAGAGGGGGAAAATTTTCAAACAATGAATTGGAGTTGCAAAAGGAGATAACCATAAATGAGACTTGGAGGATGTACATGATGATATTGTGGAGGAAGGTTTGAACTTGATCTTTCATAACCCTGATGGTGCAGACCAAAGGCTGCACAGGATTGGTGGGGGTGAATGTTATCATGAAAAAAAATCTACATGTTACATTGGTACTATTTAGTGTGGTAAGTAAACCAAGAGAAAATTATGAAGCTTTAGTAAAAGTGTTACTTGTAGGCGTTAACTTTTGGATTCCAATAGTGATTTTCAGTATTTGCGTGAACTTTCTAGGTAGTAACTTAATAGTTGTCAAAATAGTGGACTGCTATATATTGTAGGTAGCCACAAGTAGAGAAGGTATGAACGATGTTGGAGGTCATTTCCTGCCTAGTAGGAGCTGGTACAACTACGGGCTGTGGGTTTTGGTCCGGCGTCTTTTTGTGTAAAGGGATATAGTGGGGTTTTAAGGGCACCATGAGAAAAAAGAAGACAATATCGGGAGACGATGGTATCTTTGGCAGAGTTCAAGAGAGAGGGGGCAGAGTTTTGGGAGACTTTGAAGGAGGGCTGCACAGAAAGGAAGGAATAGAGGAGAGAGTTTTGGTGAGAATTCAAAGGAGGGCTGGACAGGAAGAAAAGAACAAAGGAGAGAGTTTTGGTGAGACTTCGAAGGAGGGTTGGATAGGAAGGAAGGAATAGAGGAGAGAATTTTTGACGAATAGAAAGAAAGGCAGAAAAGAAGTGAAAAGAAAAGAAAAACATAGAGGAAGGAAGGTTGGGAAGGATCGACCAAGGAAGGAATTTTTTGAGGAAACGAAGGGAAGGAGCAGAGAGGTTTGAGGAATCAAAGATCAGCAGCAGGGACAGAGGACACGAATTCAGGAGAGGAGAGTTTTTTTTTCTTGCACCATCGAGAGGAAGATAGAGAGACAAAGGATAGGAATTCAGGAGAGGAGAGGGTTTTCGGCATCATCGAAAGGAAGATAGAGAGGAGAAGGACGTGAATTCAGGAGAGAGTTTTCTTTTGCACCATCGAGAGGAAGACAGAGAGACATAGGATAGGAATTAAAGAGAGGAGAGGGTTTTGGCACCATTGAAAAGAAGATAGGGAGACTGGGACAGTCATCAAAAGGAGAGAAAAAGGAAGAGGAATCAAGAGGACAGGAGAAGTATAGAAAGGAGAGAAGCGGGAAAACAATTGAAAGACAAGACAAGAATTCAGGAAATGAAAGGATTTTGGTGAATCGGAAGGAGAGAAAGGATCGAAACCAGGGCAAGAGTGAGGATTGAAAGGGAAGACAAGAAAGGTCTTCCAGAGAACAGAGGAAAGGAAGAATTGAAAACTAGGAGAAGGATTTTCTGAGAGGACAAGAGGTCAGGAAAAATTGAAAGACAGGAAGTAGTATCGAAGGGAGTGAGAAGAGTTCAGAAAACGAAAGGGAAATCAGGAAAAGGTTTTCGAGAGACATGAAACAAAGGTTAGTGGACAGGAAAAATAGGAAGTTAGGAGAAAGGTATTTTGAAAAGGAGAGAAAATCAGGAAGGAAATTTGTTTGAACAGAGAAAATACATGCAAGTGTTAGTGGGCTAGCAAGCAATTCTCTAGAGATGAATATCTCATAATGATTGTGAGGGAGATACCCTCGAGGTACATAACTGAATAGATCTGACCTTTCAGGTCCTTATGTCCTTTCAGTGTGTTACTTGACTAATTCAGTAAGTCATAACATAATGTTTCACTTGTTATCGAACAGTAAGTAGTCATTATTTATCCTTTGTATACTACTGTTTCCAACACTCCCATTTAATCATAATTATCGTCACTAAGTGAATCACATCAAACTTGGAGCTAAGTTATTCCTGTATGTAAACCAAGTTGTGGTAAGTGTTCTAATAGTTTAGGACCAAATAGTCCTTTAGTGAAAATGTCAGCAGTTTATTTCTGAGTAGAAACATAATGAAACTGAATCTTCTTGTCCGATGCCAACTGCTTGATGAAGTTGTATCGAACTGCAATGTGTTTCGTTCTATTATGGAACTTGGTGGTATCCACCAATGCTAGTGCAGACATATTATCGCATAGTATCGGAGTAGGCTGAGTATCACCCATCTGGATGTCTTCAAGTAATTGTCTCAGCCATACACCTTCTGCAGCGGCTGCTGCCATTGCTACGTACTCAGCTTCAGTTGAGGAAAGTGCTGATGTCAACTCCAGGAGACTGCTCCTCATGTAATTATAAAACAGTGACCAGATGTGGATTTGCGCTCATCTATCTCTCCTGCCCAGTCTGCATCTGAGTAGCCATATAAACGTTTAGGAACCTTAGAGTATGAATACTCAAAATGAATTGTTCCCTTTCTGTATCTAAGCAAATGCTTCATTGCAGTGATATGTTTATCACCAGGATTATCCATGAATTAAGATAATACTCCCACTGAAAATGACAAATCAGGTCTCGAGCAAACTGCTGCCCAGTTTACTGAGCCTATTGCTTTAGGAAAGCCAAACTCGTGGAGCTTTAACTTCTCCTCCTCAGTTTGAGGCCAGTCCTGTTTGGAGAGCTTCAATCCAGGTAACATAGGCGCAGATACAGATTTTACATCTATAAGATCAAACTCAATAAGTTTCTGCAGTAAATAATGGGTTTGATTGGTGCGGATCCAACTGCGATGTGGGCCTTGGATAATCTGTAGACTGAGAAAATGCTGAGCAGGGCCCAGATCAGTCATCATAAATCTGCCACACAGTTGTTCCTTGATAAGGGAGAGAAAGTAAGGCTGGTGCTGGCTATCAGTGTATCATCAACATATAACGCTAGAAGGATAAAATCAGAACCCTTGCGTTGAAAATACACGTTGCCATCAGCTGCAGTCTTAGTAAAACCAATAGATAGCAGGTGACTATCAAACAGCAAACTCCACTCCCGAGAGGATTGCTTTAATCCGTAAATAGCACGGATGAGTTTGCATACTTGGCCCTTCTTTGGTGGAGTAACTCCCGGGGCCAACATCATGTAGATGTCTTCATTTAGAATGCTATTTAGAAAAACTGTCTTTCCATCCATTTGATGGACGTGCATGTGATGTTGAGCAGCAAGACTGAAAATCACTCATACGGATTGGTTTCGTACCATAAGAGAAAAAGTCAAAAAATCAATTCCCTATATTTGTGTGAATCAACGAGCAACAAGTCTGGCCTTGTAGCGGTCTATTGTACCATCTGGTTTAAGTTTCAACTTAAACATCCATTTGCAGGAAACTAACTTTCTGCCAGGAGGTAGATCAATATAGATCCATGTACCGATTTCCTGATGTGAGCGATTTCTTGATCCTCCTCCATCGCTGCAGTCCAATGATGACATTGAGGAGAACGGAGAGCTTGCTGTAAAGTAGCCGGCTGAAGAGGAATTGTATCCCTGCTGGCTGTAAGAGCTTTCTTTTGAGTTTTCTTAGTCTTTGGAACGAGGGATTCCGTACTTTAGTTCTCATCTGGGTTACGCTTTGGAGGTTTTCCTTTGTTGGAGCATTCAGAACGCCGCAGTTGAACCGGTTGAGCTGGTTGCTCGGGAATTCCTGATCTGTGGAATCAGTAGAGGTGGAGGATCCACAGATTGGTCTGATGTACGCTTTTGAAAAGCATTTGTCAGATGCCGGACCTTCTAACATACGTAAGTCTTGAGAGGTGACTTGCGGCCTGCATGAACTTCCTCAGGAACAGAAGTATCACCAAGATGCTATACCAACTCAAAAGTTGGTATGTGTTTTGCAGGTTGGGAAGAGGATCCTCTTAAGTCATAAGAGTCGTTGTCGTAGAGTGACCACGACGTAGATCCCATTTGCAGAGTAGAAGTTGGTGAAGGTCTACTAGATGCTGATGCTCTAGGTGGGAAAGGGGTAAGAGCAGCAATACTGTGTGCAGGTGCTTGAGGCAGGGCTGCTTGCGGAGAAACAGCTTGCTGGATAGGACCAGCTGAACCTGAACATTGAGTAGCACCAAGTGCTGGTATCCCCGGTAAAGCCTTGAGACTGAGGGCTAGGCAAAGGTATAAATGTATGAGTGGTCTTGTTAGTGAATGCCAGTGGTTTGGGAGGTAGTCCACTAGCATGAGTAGAATTTTACATTTTTGCGAATATCCTCATCTAATGGTTGTGAATGCAAAGAGTTCTTCTCTGTAAAAGAAAGTGTCTCCTCCTCAAAAACAACATTCCTTGCTGTAAATACCAAACCATCAGTCTTTCTTTATAATCTGAATCCCTTGCTAATGGGATTGTAGCCTAGAAAAAGGTATTCTTCAGATTTTGAATCCAACTTAGTACGTTTCTCCGCAAGAACTTGGGCAAATGTTGTGCACCCAAAAATTCTGAGGTGGACCAAGGTTGGTTGTCGATTGAACCATAGAGAGTAAGGAGTTTCTTTGGATGGTATTGCTTTGGTGGGTGATAGATTCTATAACTATGTTGCACAAAGAACAGCCTCACCCCAATAGGGCTTAGGCAGTTGTGCATCATGAAGCATTGTACGGACAACATCTAGAAGAGTCTGACTCTTATGTTCAAAGACTCCATTTTGTTTCGGAGTATAAGGAACTGTGCACTGACTTTCAATGCCATGCTCAACACAAAATTCATTAAATAATGTGGACATATATTCCCCACCACCATCAGCACATAAAACCTTAATTCAGAGATCGGTTTGATTTTTTGTCCAAAGCTTATATTCCCAAAATGCAGAAAAAAAATCACTCTTTTGTTTCAGCAACAGGGTTACCATGTATCTGGTGTAGTCATCTATGATGGCCATAAAATATTCAAAACCAAAGAATGTAGCTTGGGTGATCTGGCCATTCAGATTTGAATGTACCAACTCTAAAGGGGAGGTAGCTCGGTAAGTGATTTGTAGAGGAAATTTTACTTTGGTCTGCTTGCCATGTTGGCAAGCTGGGCAGATCAAGAGTCTAATTTTCTGTAGAGAAGGAAGGCCATTTAAATGATTTTGATGCATTCAATTAATATTAATGTGCCCCAAACATTTGTGCCATAAAAATTCTTGAGGAGGATGGTCTGACTATGTGAGGAGTGCAAAACCCATGGGTCCAAGGTATTTTCTGCAATATTTGTGGATAATATTGCAGTGCTAGATGGAAGAATGCTAGCTTGGAGGATGGGTAAATGCAGAGGTAATTCAAACCTTGAGCTGGAAATAGCAAATGGGTAATTTCCGCAAGTGATAAAGTGGGAGTTGTGGATATTAAGATAAGGTAAATCCACATAAGAGGAGGGCCCACAAATGATTAATACCGTGTGGCCCTTATCACTAGCGAAAGTGACTTGTGACTGAGGAAGACCTCAGTGCTGAGTGTTACCGTTTTCCGAAGGACTTAGGTTTTGAGTTACCGTAAGGGCCGCTTCCAAAGGCTTGAAGATAACGTCAAGGCCGCTACGTAGGGCACAGTATGTGTCATCCTTCTTGGTGGAGAGCATCGATGAAGGAGCTTGGTGCTCCTGAGACGTTGCTGCTGCCTTGTTGGGGACTTCGGTGAGTAAATCCGAGCAAAGGGACGAAGATGTTATTGTGGGGTGGGATTTTACAGAGATGAGTGCAACCTGCTGTAAGGATCCACTGAAGGTGCCTTCATTGTTGATGTCATTTGTGGGAAACTCAATGTAGTACCATCAGTGGCCTGTTGTTCCATGGTAGTGACACTGGCATAGAGGACTTGCTGTGAGGAGTCCGCACAAGAATTGTATGTCCCAGTAGATTTTTGTGTAATGAACATCATGCTAGAACGTCACCTTCTCAGTCTTTGAGAATGCCTTTTGGTTATGAAGGGTGAGTGTTCCTCCCTTGCCGTCAAGTTCACAAGCAGAGAATAGGTTCTTCGTGAGTTGTGGCACCAAGTGTACGTTAGTAACAAGAACCGAGGTTCTTGTGCTTGGAATGCGTATGCAGATAGAGCCACGACCAGCAATTTTTACAGTGCTATTGTCGTCAAGGAGAATTGTGTTGTCTTGGTGAGCTGGGATAGAATCAATCGCTGTGAAGGTTGTGCGGTTGAACACAATGTGATGAGTGGTGCCCATGTCCATGTACCAGCAATTGGCATCAGCAAGTGATTGCATTTTGCTTTGGGAGACAAGACATGTCACTAACACCTTGGCTTTGCCTTTGATGTTGTCAGAGTTCCTCTAGCAAGGGTTAGAACTTGGTTTCTTTTTCTTTTTATTGCAATTTGCTTCTCCATGCACTAGGTGTTCAAAACAATTGGCTCCCCAGTGTCCCATCTTTTTGCAATGGGGACAGGCAGTCTTTGGTTTGGGCTTAGGTTTACCCTGTGATTTCCTGTCTGACTTTGAGAGCTTTTGGCCAGCATATAGCAAATGGTTGCCATCCGACTACCTTTGAGTTTGAGCTTCCTCCTCTTGGAGGAAGGTGCTCATTATCTCTTGTACTGTGAGTCGGCTAAGTTGTGCCTGCAGTCCTTGAATTAATGTGTCATACAAGGGTGGCATAGATTTGATTAAATTGGCTATTTCATCTTCTCCTTCCATGGCTACGTTCATTGCCTGCAATTGAGCTATTAGGGTCTTGAACGTATTGAGATGTTGGGTGACTGATTGCCTTGCTTGTTCCGCAGGTGCCAAATTGGCATTTAAGGTGGGACTTAGTGATTAAGTTGGACTCTATATAATTGCGTTCAAGCATTTGCCAAGCTTCTGTGTGGTTGTGGTAGACATGATGAGCCCCATTATGCTTGTTGATGAACAATCAGTAATGGCCATGAAGGCCTTCTTATCTCATGTAACCCACGTGGTGATTGCTGCTTGATTTGTGGCCGTTGGCCTGTAGTGGCATTAGGAATTGGCATTGGGGAAGCCTCTGTCCCATCAACAATGGGTAAGAGTGATTCACTATCAAACTTTTGCGACATTTTATATTTCCATATTGCGTAATGTGTGCCATCAAATATGGGCCAGATTTTGTGTCTAATGCATTAGACATCGTAAGTTCTTTGAACGGAAGCTTCCCAGATTAAATGTCTCGGTTGCAAGAACCTGTAGTTGTCTCCGGGGACAACCTTGGCGTTCGCTGCTTGGGTGCAGGTTGCTGTTATGTGAAATAATTGAGGCGGCCACTTCTTGGAGTGGCGATGTCTTGTCAGCTTTAACTTGAGTTGACGTGACTGTTGGTAGCAATGCATGTAGGAAAAATGTTGGAGAAGGCCGCAGGGCGGCTGGCTGCAGACTTTGCTCGTCCGCTTTAACTTGAGTTGATGCGACTGTTGGTAGCAATGGATGTAGGAAAAATGTTGGAGAAGGCCACCGGGCGGCTGGCTGCAGACGTCACGTGTATGCGGGGAAAGACCTGGGTCGCTTCACACGCTGAACAGGGTCAGCAATGCAATGGCAAATGGCTTTCTCATGGAAAACCTAGGTGAAACTGCCATTGTGCGGTAGTTCTACAAGAATATTAATTTGTGCTTGTAAAATGTAAATGTGAAAGCTTTCAATGGTAATGGTAGCGCAGAAGTGTATGATGGTATGGTGAAATTTTATTTTCTGAGGATGGCCGCTGTCACGTTAACAGGGGCCTTAAAGTGCAGTTGGCCGACTGCAGCCTCCTAAGAATTGAGAATTTTAGGTCGTCAGATTGAAAAAGCAACTGATACCATGTTAGAACAGAGAAAATACATGCAACTGTGCATGGGCTAGCAGGCAATTCTCCAGAGATTGTGAGGGAGGTACCCTCGAGGTACATAACTGAATAGATTTGACCTTTCAGGTCCTTATGTCCTTTCAGTCTGTTACTTGACTTATTTAGTACGTCATAACATAACACGTCACTTGTTATCGATAGTAAGCTGTCATTATTTATCCTTTGTATACTATTGTCTCCAACAAAATTGGGAAAGCACAAAACAAGGGACAATGGGTAGGAAAATTTGGTTTTCAGGAAAAGGGTCTTCGAGAGACTAGAAATCAAGCAAGAGAATAGGAAGAAACCAGAAGAAGGGTTTCAAATGAGTATCAAAAAGAAGAAGGTGAAAGGGATTTTATGAGAGGAGTATCTAAAAGGAGGAAGGAAATTTTTGGGAGGAATATCAAAAAGAAGACTGGAAAGGATTTTATGAGAGGGGAATCCTAAAGAAGGTGAAGGTGAAGGTGTTTTCTAAGAGTGAAGGTAGAATTTGGCTGTATTTAACTTTTTTCTTTTTTTTTTCTTATTTGAACATTTGTTGAGAAACTTCAAAGTGTTCATTACCATGGTCCAAAGCCACTTGACTTCTGCAATTGGAGTTTTCATTTGTGGTGTTTGATCTTTTGTGAGCTTTACAAGATTCTTGGTGTTGTCAAATTTGTTTAGTTTTATCAGTAAGAGTGACAGATGAAAGGAAGCTTTGTTCTCAGTGTTTTCAGGTCCAATTTTTGTGGATAGAACAGATCACCAATTTGGTTGCACTAAGTTGTATCTAACTCTTAGAGCTTATGGTCTGTTAGTTAGTCACACAAGATCCAGAAAGACAAAGATGAAGCTTTAAAGATCATGAGCGGTAGCAAGTGATACATGAAAGTCAAGATTATCACAAGAAATCCTAACTCAAAGGACCCTTAGGAGGAGCTTATAGTAAAGTTCAATTGTTGATGAGTTACTCTGGTGAAAAGAAGCAATCACCGTAGAAGACAAAGAGAAGAGACTGCTTGTAGACTTTATGCATGCTATCCGTGCCATTAGAAAATTGTGAAGTCTAAGTGCAAGCAGCTAGGTGCATGGTGCATTCTTGAGATCATATGATCTGCACGACACCAAAAGGACTCCAAAGAAACTTATAACCTAAATATGCAAAGAATCTTAAAGTTGGAGGCTGCACCTCAAGATCTTGATGACCATATTACCACTACCACCAAAACTCTCCTTGCTTCCCTATCTCCCTTTCCTTTCTCTGCCTTTTGATGGTTTCCTTTCTCCTTCATTTTGTTTCTCTCTCTCTCTCTCTGCCATTTTGTGGTTTCCTTTCCCTTTGTTTCTATCTTCATTTCCTCTCTTTGCCTTTCAGTTCCCTTCTCTTGCTTGTTTCTCCCTCTCTGCCTTTCTGTCTTTGATCCTTCTCTCTGCCTTCTTGTTTCTAGATTCCTCTCTTTGCCTTCTTGTCTTTGATTCATCTCTCTGCTTTCCTATCTCCTTGATTTCTCCTTGCCTTTAGATGGTGTCTTGCTTTCCTTCATTTTTGTCTTCTCTCTCTTGTCCTTTTGGTGATTTCCTTCTCTTGCTTTCTTGTTTCTCCCTCTTTGCCTTTCTATCTTTGATCTTTCTCTCTGCCTTCATTTCTTTGATTCTTCTCTTTGCTTTCTTGTCTTCTTTATTCCTCTCTACCTTTTGATGGTTTCTTGCTTTCCTTCATTTTGTTCTATCTCTCTTTGCCTTTCTATGATTTCCTTCTCATGCTTCCTATTTCTCCCTCTTTATCTTTGTATCTTTGATCCCTCTCTCTACCTTGTGTTTCTTGATTCCTCTCTCTGCCTTCTTGTCTTTGATTCCTCTCCCTACTTTCCTATCTTCTCAATTCCTCTCTTTGCCTTTCATTTTCCTTCTTGTGCTTTCTTGTTTCTCCTTCTTTGCCATTTTGTCTTTGATCCTTCTCTTTGCCTTCTTGTTTCTTGATTCCTCTCTCTCTTTTCCTATCTTCTCTATACCTCTTTGCCTTTTGATGGTTTCCTACTTTCCTTTTTTTTGTCTGTTGTTCTCTCTCTCTCTACTTCTTTATGATGTCCTTCTCCTACTTTCCTATTTCCACTCTTTTCCTTTTTGTGTTCCTCTCTCTTTTTGTATCTTCTCTATTCCTCTCTGCCTTTTCATGGTTTCCTACTTTCCTTCATTTTGTTTTTGTTCTCTCTCTCTTTTGCCTATCTATGATTTCCTTCTCTTGCTTTCCTGTTTCTCCTCTCTGCCTTTCTATCTTTGATCCTTCTCTTTGCCTTCCTTTTTCTTGATTCATCTCTATGCCTTCTTGATTTCACTTCTGCCTTTTCCTACCTTGTTGCTCTTCTGCAATCTCTCCTTTGCCTTTTCCTTCCTTTTGTTCTCAAGCTCTTCTCCTCCTTGACCTCTTCCCCTTCCACCCTTGTACCACTAATTTTGTTTGTCTAAGCCCTCAACAATAAAGCATACTCCTCGACTCAATCCACAACTTTGGCCTTATCACTGCCATGTTGCCCGAGCAAGCAAGTATCGACTAAACCATCCCTAACAACCTCTCCTTGTCCATCCACCAAGAAATTTTACTCTATTTCTCAGGTCCTCTTTAGCAACAACAACAACTCCACTATTTTTGCAACTATTAAAGTTACTACCTAAAAAGTACTATGTACTCTAGGTAAAAAATAAATTGCTATAGATGACAATATTTTATGTGAAATAAAAACTCTAATTTCAGCAAATACTAAAATTCAAAACCAGAAATTTCAAATTTGCAACCAAACGTTTCACTATATGTAAATAATTTTCTAATAATTTACCTAACACACTAAATTTCACTAATGTAACATATAGATGGTTTTCTCAACAACATTCACCCCCACCAATCATGTGCAGTCTCTGGTCTGCACCATCAAGGTTGTAGATGATCTAGATCAAACTTTCACCCAAAATATCATCTTGTGCATCCTCCAATTTTCCTTTTTGACTATCTCCTTTTGTCACTTGAATTTCATTGTTTGAAAAGTTTCACCCTCTTTCAAGCATATGGTAGCTGATGCTCTACACCATCTAACTCTCATTTTCTGTAGGTTGCATTCTCATGGACCTTGGTGACTACAAACGGTCCATGCCATCGACGGGCAAACTTCTTGAGTGCTAAATGTTGCATGTCAAGGCTATTGTCTGAAATTAGCACCCAATTCCCTTCATTGATAGGTGCTAGTTGTTGTTGATGGGTTTTGTCAAAGAGAATCTTGTTCCTCAATTGTGCCTCCTTTACCTTTTCCCTTGCCAATTGTATTTTTTGTGGCGTAAGATTGAAATGTTCAATCCAATGCACAATCAACTCTTCTATAGAAACATCATACTCCTATTGAATAGTCCTCCAGCTAGTGATGTCTTCCTTCATGGGCATAAGAGGTAAATGTCCAGATAGTTACTCAGCTGGTGGCATTCCCGTCACTGAGTTGTAGGTAAGCCTATTTGCCATAAGCACCAATGGTAACAAATCAGGCCACCTATGTGTTCTACCTTGGCAAGACTTTACCAAAACATTAACAAGTGGTGGATGACCATATTCACTCTTACCAATTTTTTTTGCATTGTATGCATTTGTAAAGTTTAGCTTGATGTTGAAATTAGCAAAGAATTCTATAGCTTCATTTTCATCTAACTCCTTTTGATCTGCTCTCATCCGATAGAAACAACCATGCCTAACAGCAATATCGTCCAAGATGAAATGATATACTTGTTTAGTATGTGTTGATAACAATGCCCTTCCTTCCACATAGTTATCTAGATCCTCCCTGGCCAAAACAAGATATCTTGCTTCTTGAACTCTTGAAGGCATGTGGACAAAGTCAAGAACTCACTAAAAATGGAGGTTCAGCAGATACATTGGCTTCAATCCATCTCTGTGCCGTATCTTGGAATAGACTTGGCAAGTCTTACAAGTCTCCATGTAACACCTTACATCTATTTAAATTTCAAGCCACCAATACAGTCCTTGAATGCAATAATATGTACCTTGAACTCTACAATGGCTTGCAGCCTCTACGTCATGCAATCCTTGAAGTATCTTCCATTTGTGTCCTCATCACCCACTACTCTCAATGGAATCCCATTAAGGTTTTGGGGTCTTTGCCAAAGATATCCTCCCTTCAATAAGAACTTGCAAGATTTTCTTCTAATCTTTCAAACTCTTCCTTGGTTCACTCTGAATTTTTCTCTAAAGAACTAAGATACTTTCCAATCATAAGAAGATCATCCAAGTATAGCTCTTCTCTAAAGGATAGGTCTTGGTCTACTTCATGTGTTTCAACTCTACAGCCATTTTCAATTTCATCATAATGCGCTCTAGACAACATATCAGCTACTGAATTGTCCTTTCTAGATACATGTCTTAGCTCTCAAATGAACAACAAGTACACTAAATCCTCTTATATATTAACAATAAAAGGTTGTCAACCCAAGGAATATTTACACTCTACTCACAACTATAGGATGAGGAATACATGCATTAGCCTCCATCTTGGTCTATTGAACACCAAGTCCACCAAGGTAGAAATTGTGACCCAAATACTCAACCTACTCTTGGAAGAATCTACACTTCCTAGGATGTAATTTGAGTCTATGTGATCTCAATCTCTCAAATACCTCCAATAAATATCTCTCACACTCCATAAGAGTGCTATAGACCAAACTAGCATCAATATAGCACAAAGAAAAATCCAATCCCACTAGGATCTTGTCCATGATTCTCTTAAATTTGGCAAGAGTATTCTTTAACCCAAATGGTTATGAACTACCACTAGTACAATACATCCTTGAGGATTAATAGCCCAAAATGTTATTTTGTCTTCCTCCTTTGATTTGCAATTGGTGATATATTGCTCAAGGATCCAAAGAACTAAAGACCTTTACATGCCTAATTGCATCAAAGGTCTCCTCTAGTATAGGCGTAACATACTAATCAACCCTAGTCTATTAGTTGATAAGATGATAATCTCATGTAATACTAGGACAACCCCGGCAAATATCACTTTTGCGGTAATTAGGTAAGTAAAGTTTGTTCTCGTAGAGATACTGGTCAGAATTGGTCAAATACAAAGCAAAGTAACAATCTTCAATTCTTCTTGGTTGCATCTTTAGTCTCTCAGGTAGAAACCACACCCAGAAGAGAGTAACAAGCACTGACTCGTAGTCTTGTCACAACAATTTGTCACACTTAATCACAACTCCATCAAATCTTTTCAAACAATCTTGATTGTGATGATTCAGGCTTTCCCAAAAATGGCACTTCATTGCAAAACAACTTCACCTCAAAATTGTGTTCCACCCCTCCACTGAAGGCACAACTTCCTCGATCTAAATTGCTTCACATCAACTTTGCGCTGCACTCACAAATGCAGAATACTATCAACACTACAATTCCTCTCAGATCTGTCAAGGCATTGCTCTGATTGCACTTCACTCAAGATCAAACAAGCAGAATGAAGATCAAGGCTGCAAAATCCAACATCCAACACACACACACTGACTTGCACTTTAAATTTCTCCACACACTCACACACACAAACACAGAGTTGATACTTGGAATCAAGCTCAAGCAAGGAGCACTATTTCACAACACTTCACTCTATATATTCTCAAAAATAATGAGCATTGAACAACATTTTCCTACGAATGCCTCCTTTTTAAATAGTGAAGCAATCGATAGTTGCTAACAAAAATACCGTTCTACAACAACTCTACAAACCTATAGATCCAAAATAACAATGCACCTCTTCATATCTACCTCTTCAAATCTCAAATTTTTTTCTACTCCAAACTGATGTCTACTTCTTCCTTGGCTTCAATCCTGAAGTAACTTCTCTTACTACTCTTTCCTTGAGTTTCACAACTTCTAATTCTGCTACCAATTCTAATTTTTCTTCTTCCTGATCTACACTTCCCATCACAAGTAATACGTCTAGCTCTCTATCTCCCGACCCACTCTCCTCTAATGTCTCCACTGGTAACTCCAAAGATATATGTTCTCCTATGTCATCTACTTTGGGTTTTGCTCTTACATCCTTCCGAAATTTATCTATCTCTAATTTCACTAAGTCTAATTTAATCATGATATTGTCTTTCACTTCCAATATCTTCCTATCTACACGAGTTTTGAGATTGATAAGTAAAGCATTCAAGTCTTTATCCTTCACATTTCTCCTCCTCATTTCCTGCACCTACAACTTCAACTCGTGCAGTCTTGTCTCTTCAATTTGCATGTTGGCTTTTGTACTCAACATCGTGTTCATCTTTGTTCATATCTCCTTCAATGACTCCAGTCTCATTCTTCTCTCCCGTTCCCAATCTGCAAGCCAATCTTCTCTATACATTGCCAATTCTGCTTCAAACTCAGCTTTCATTGTCTCATTCTCCTTCTCTTTCTGCACAATCTTCTCCTCCAGATTACAAAGTAATTGTCTTAATCTTTCTTCCTCTCTATATCTCAGAGTCAACTCCCTTTGCCAGAGCTGCTTCTTCTCTTCCATATTCTCCATCATCCTATCAAGCTCTCGCTATTTCTCTACCACTCTTGCCATAGCATGGATAATCTCTAATCTCGAATCAACAAACTACTATTTCAAGATTTCATTCTCCGCTTCTTGTCTTCTTCTTGTTATGACATTTTGCTCTATAATTCTCTCTCTACTCTCCACTTCTCTCTTCAAGTTCTTGATTACTTGATTCTGCACTACTGCATCTACTTGTAGTACTTCCCTTTCCTCCTCACCTTGGATTATAGTCTTCTTCAATTCCAAGTTCTCTTCTTCTAATTGAGCTAACACTTGCAATACAGTCTTCACATATGGACACTTCAACTGCATCTCCTTCTTCTTATGTTCTCACTTTACTAAAAACGGGCACACAACCTCCCTCAGATAATCTACTCCTTCACTCGGATTTTTCTCAACTTGCAAACTTATCTCCTTCTTCACCTCTTCCTCACTCGACACTCACCTTCTTAGCTGCAATCGCCTTATAGGAATGGATTCTTTGCTCCCCAAACTTCCATCCTCCTCTTCTCTTACTTTACTTGGCCCCACTTCATACTTTGCCTTACATTTGGAACAAACTCCTCTCTGAATTGTAACTCTCTTCTCCTCTTGCTCTGGAACGTCAGCTTCCAATTTTGAGTTACCTTTCTCCTCCATCTCCATCTTGGTTTCCCCTTCTTTGGGTACCAACTTCATCTCCACTCCCTCATCACTATCACTACTCGTGTCCCCACTCTGCAGCGTGAGCTTGGGTTCTTCTTCCTTCTTTGAGTCTTCGGACTTGCACTCAACCTTCCCTTCCGACTCTTTGTCCGGCAATGCGACTAACACCAGTTCTCTCCTCGGGTTCACTTTCCTAGCCTTCCAAGGTTGTGCCTTCTCTACTTCTTCTTCTCCTTGTTGACTCCTCTTCTTTGACTTTGGAGTGCTCACCTTCGATTCCACACTCTGCCCCATATGCTTGTAGTACTTGTCGCTCCTCCTGATTTACAGGATGTACTGCTGCTCCTCCACATCGGCATCTCTTCTCAAGTCGGGGTGGAAATGGGACACCATCTTGTGTCTCTCCACCGCATTGAAGAAGTTCAGCCCCAGATAGAAGTGGGCTGCAAATGGCACAATGTAATGTGGAGGCGACTTGTCCCGCAAATTCCACACCATTTGTCTCGTCCTCTAATGAAGACACTTTGCCTAGTTAATTGGCTCTCTTGCAAACATCTTATGGAAGAACACTGCTTGGTGCTTCATCACATACATTGTTCTCTCCCGCTTCAAGATTGCCATTAGAGCACTCACAATCCCTCTCTTTATAGGATCTTTATAGCTCTCCACCTTGTAGCCATTCTTTGTGCACTTCAAAGAGAAGGCATCTCACTTCTTGGGTTTCTCCGACTACTTCTCTTTTCCCCAAGAACGTGGCACCATGCTCCGCACTTGCTTCTCTCTTGAGTACTAATCTCCAATCCAACTATGTCCATCTAGCCGGATTTCCTCTCTTCTCTTCATCCTCAAGGCCATCGAGACACTTACTCTCAATGATCTCTATCATGAAACCTGGAAAACTAACATTCCAGTTCCATCCCAAGAATGTGATCAGCAGCCTGCTCAAGACCTCAATTCTCGCGAGCACATCTAACCTTTGAATTGCATGATTTCTCATTGCAAATTCAGAGTTCTTCTTCCCACCTCCCATCTTTCTCTCTTCCACTCTGGGTTGAGGACTATTCTTCCTACTGATTCCCGACTTGACTCTCTCAACTTCCTCTTGACATACCAGTGCATCTGCAACTACACTTCCCTTCCTACAATCTCCTACAGGCCAACTTCTTAACAACAATGGAAAATTGCTTTTCATCGCTTTGTCTCTAGCCCAAATTTTATAGTGGTGCGTCTCCTCTATCTTTCTTCACTTTGAGTTTTCTATCAAGAAATCACACCTCCTGCATGCTCCTATCACTGTCAATTGTCCTTCATGCATATGCTTGTCATTTTTGGTGAATGGTACCTTCTTGAATGTCTTGCCCGGAAGGAAAGTTGTTACACTGTCCTTGCCTCGGGTTGAGCACCCCCGAGACAAAGTCTCCTTACTTCGGGTTGTATGCTGATAGGGCAATTCTGAGTACTTTGCCTTCTGACACAAAGTCCTTTACCTCGGGCTACACCTTGAGGACACTTTTTTGTGCCTTCTTTTGCCATATAGGCGCAATTTGACTTCTTCTGTACACTTCTTCAGAATTAAGAAAAAGAACAAAAATGTGGGTACCACAAATACCAAGAGCTAGCCATATGATCTAGATGTGAAATTCGGTTTGGTAATATCTAGAATGATGTTATAATGATGGTCAAAATTGATTAGATAGAAGTATCACCAAAAGAGTACTTTTACTAATAGGGCAGAAACCAAAATAGACTTGAGAACCTTAGAACCAATAGCTAGACATATGATTTAAAGGTGAGAATTGGTTTGATAACATCTGGAAGGATGTTATACATGATAGACTAAACAGATCAAGAAGATGCATCACCAAAAGGAGACTTCTACTAATAGAGTAGGGACCAAAATATGGGTGAAAGCTTTGAAGGCAATTTTGGAGGCCTAAACGAATGAATTAGGCCTAAAAAATGTGCAGAATCTCCACCTCCAATGGAAGAAAGGTTAGCTTTCCCTTCTCCTTGGGTTGTCTCATCGAGAGCTTTCCAATGGTACCTTACTCATATGATTCTGAGATTCCTATAGGAAGATTCCTTAAAAGATTCCCTCTAGTCAAAGATTGTTTGACCAACCAGATAGGACATAGACCGACATGTCACCCATCCAAGTAAGTAATCCAAGGGTGGAGTTTCTTTGGAGGAGATCCTCTTTATCTATATGATAAAGAGAAGGTGCTCCTTTATGGCATCAAATGTTTGAGTGTGAAATCTGTATTTTCTCTCTTCTCTTGTCCTTGGAGTATTACATCTCCACACATTTTTATATCCTTCTTGTTGCCATGCATACCCTTCTTGGTTGGCATGATTATAGTTGAAGCATGCTTTCCATATGAAATCTCTATCAAACTAGCTTCAAAAAGGTTTCTATTCCGGCTTTGAATCAAGGTTCTCTCCATATCATTATATATGTAGGAATATCAAATGTATCACTAATCAAATCAATTGGAATATAATTTCCTTTTAGAGCACCCAAATCCTTCATACTAAAGGAAAAACAACTCACGTAGCTCCTCAAGAACCTCCAAACTCTTTGTCCTTCTCCTCTTATGGGCTTGGGTTTCCAATGTTTGGCTCCCAAGTATCCTCTATAATTGATGTAGAAATGGAAGATACATTGACTGGTTGCTACATCTTGAGAGTAATACTATCATGCCCCTAATTGCTAGAGTTCACAACCCCATAGCAAAAACTTTCTTTTTTTCTAACTGCAAGTTCCACACATCTTCTAGTTGCATCTCAAGTACATCAACAATGTAAAGTAGGCCATGTTCATCTAGGTGTACTCCAAGTAGACCACTCTCACTAGTAGTCATTGGCTATGTCCCAAGAATACAATGCCCACTCAATCCATCACTCCTAACTATGCTTAAATTTTCTTCATGGGCATAAAGCTCACAAGTGTTTGAGTGGTGATGCCCATCAAGGAGATCCTATGTTGCTCAGCCAATATAAGTCAAATAGTTCAAGTCCATAGCTTGACCTAACGCTTGATGCTTGGATGCCTTTGAAATTGCTAAAATAGCAATTATACTATTATAGAAACCTATCACACACTCTCTTAGAGAGTGGCCAAGGGATTCTACCAACTATTATAACTATGAGTCCCAAACAAATCCAAGACCTCCCTCCCTATGAACATGAGAGACTAGAAAAATCATGAGTGTGCATAAAGTGGCTCTAAGCTACCTAAAAAAGTTCACCACTACCATAGGTATCCTGTCAACCACTCTTACTATTTGAGACGGGCACCCAACATCTAGAATATCATTGACAATAAGATGTAGTAGTTGTCGAATCTCATGATAGGTGCATTGTTAAACCTCCATAGGTAAGAGGTTTGTCTATCAAAGATAAAGACCATGAACACATGATCCAACTTTGGTTGCATCCAAAAACATGACAAGTCCAATCCAAGACCAAATCTGATATGTATTCAACACCACACATGTGCATGAGTCACCCATCAAAAGAATGTTCTCCAAAATGTATGTTGGAGAAAATATCTAATGAACTAGGAGATGTCATAATATACATAGCATCTCCTATAAAAAACTAGAATGGGAATTCTATAGACCTTGACCTCATCTAGCACGTGAATTTCCTTGACATGGCCATCCAAAAATCACCAAATGAATGGTACCATATCCTTCCAAATCTTGTGCCCAAGTGTAATACCAATAGCTAGATATATTATCTAGAGGTGAAAATTTACTTGGGAACATCTTGAAGAATGTCAAAGATAATGGAATAATTAGGTCAGATAGAGGTATCACCAAAGGTTACTTTTACTAATAGGGTAGGAGCCAAAAATAATCTAAAAACTTCAAAGCCAATCTTGGAGGCCTAAATGGATGAATTAGGCCTCAAAAATGTGCACATCACCCTCCTTTCCCACAAATGGAGGAAAGCCTAGCCTTCTTTCCCCCTTGGTTTGTCTTATTGAGAGCTTTCCAATGGTACCTCACCCATGTGATTTTGAGATTCTTATAAGAAGATTCTCTAAAGATTTCCTTTGGTTAAAGTTGTTTGACCAACTAGATAGGACCAAAATCAACATGGCATCCATGCATGCAACTAATCTAAGGGTAGATCTCCCTACCAAGTCACCTATCCATGTATCTGATGCAAGGGTGGAGCTTCATTTGAGTGAATCCTCTCTGCTATATAATAAAGTCAAGGTGCTCCTTTGGGACATTAGAGGATTGAGTGTGAAGCTTGTGTTTCTTCTCTTGTATTTTTCTTCAAGTTTCTTATCCTTAGAAGATTGCAATGGTATAAGAGCAAGTATTTCAATCCAAGAGAGTGGATCACCCCTTTTAGAAGAACATGGGCTTCTAAGACTAAATAATTTTTGAGAAGAGGAACCGTAGTGCAATTTAGAGATTAGGATGGTGTTAGAGAGAGGATAGGACGGAACCTCTAGGAAGACAATATCTAACACCCTGCTTTCCATTCTTAAATCCATTCCATATCAAGATTACATATATCTAGCATGACCAAGTGAGAGTATATCTCATTTTCCATTTTGGAGTAGAGTTCATAGATAGAGTGATGAATTCACCAAACTTGGTGATTTTTCCTATGGTGATCCATGATAGAGAGTGGGACTTGACAATCTATATATTTTTGTGATGGATCTGAATATACCAAATCCTCTCCTTTTTAATACTCAAGTAGAAATCCATTATGTGGTTAGACCAAAAGTAATATTTAGGGATTTTGTAGTCCATAATTTTGGTGAAGAATACTATCAACAAGTGATAGTGACCAAGGTTCCAATGGTGATCCCAATAGTCCATGCCCCCTCTCAAGTGATCACTATAATGTTCTAAGGATAGTAGAGAAACAAAGAAGCAAAAACACAAGTTCACACTCAAATCCTCCATGCCCCAAAGGAGCACCTTCTCTTTATTATATAGCCAAAAAGGATCTCCTTCAAGGAATCCTCACCATAGGATTAGGTACATGGATAGGTGATATGTCAGCAAGCTCCACCCTTAGATTACTTGCTTGAATGGGTCACATGTCAGTCTTGGTTCTATCTGGTTGGTCAAATAGGCTTTGACCAGAGGGAATCTTCTAGGGAATCTTCCTATAAGAATCTCATAATCACATGGGTGAGGTGCCGTTGGAAAGCTCTCAATGAGCCAAACCTGGGGGAGGGAGGGCCAGCCTTCCCTCCTTTGGGGTAGATCTGCACATTTTTTAGGCCTAATTCATCCATTTAGGCTTTTGAAATTGCCTTTAAAGATTTTAGGCGTATTTCTATTCCTACTCTATTAGTAGAAGTCCCCTTTTGGTGATATCTCTTTTTGATCTATTTTTTCCATCATGTGTAAGATCCTTCCAGGTGTTACTAAACCAATTCTTACCTCTAGACCACATGTCTAGCTATTGGTTCTAAGGTTTTCAAGTCTATTTTGGTTTTTGCCCTATTAGTAGAAGTACTCTTTTGGTGATACCTCTATTTGATCTATTTTGTCTATCATGTGTAACATCTTTGAAGTGTTATCAAACCAAATTTCACATTTAGATTATATGTTCAGGTATTACAATCATATTAACCCTCTATTGAAGTAGGAAATAACAATTGAGCAGTTGATGTATAGGAATCATGCATATGCAATTGCAGGAGTTGATGCAATGAATGCACGGGATGTTGAATGAGTGTCAGAAGATCAAAATGATCATGGAGTCATTGCAAAGTCAAGTACATACCTTCAAGAATGATCAGGTAATTCATGAAGGAGAGTTGTCTCAAAGCCCAATACCAATGGCCAAAGTACATGGAGAGTCAGTCACTCATGCCAACAACATTGATGTTGGTAAAAAATGAGGCCACATTTTTATGTGAATGAAGAGGACATGCAATATCAAACCTTACAAGGAACAACAGTCCATGGGAGTAGTGAATAATTGGATTTCAAGAATGAATTACTTTTTTTATTGTTCACCATTGAACTCACCAATCATTCTAAAGGCGTGTTTGTGTGTGGGTACTTGATTGATAAAGCTCTCACATGGTATGATGCATGAGAATGATCAATATTGGCAGAAGGAAGAGAGGTCACTTGGACGGCCATGCAAGGAAGGTTACTAAAGAACTTCTACTTTGTGGATTTTGTGCAGATGGACCGCACCTAACTATGGGGGTTGAAGCAGAAGAACAATGGATAGGAGTATGTGGTTGCAATAGGTTGATCCATAAATTGCAATAACCTTGATCTATAGGTTGCAATAACTGACATGAGTCCAATAAAAGCTTTGGAAAATTTCAAAAGAGGGTTAAAAGAGCAAATTTGTTTCTTGGTGAATTTGCTCTTTTAACCCTCTTTGATTCTTTTCCTATTAGTAAAAGTACTCTCTTGGGGATAACTCTATCTAATATACTTAGTCCATTATTTATAAAATCCTTCTAGATGTTCCCAAGTCAATTTTAACCTCTTAATAATATATCTAGCTATTGGTATTATAAACCTCCGCCCTTTTAAAACGCAATGTTCTTGTGGGAAATTGGTTGCTTAAAATATTTCACTAACACTAGTGCATTGGTCAAGTTGGATATTGGCTATTGGCTCCCATGTTGCCTCATGCAGTGGGTACCCTTTCCAATGCACAAGATATTCCACATGCGGATGGTGAGTACTACATATGTGTTTCTAGAGATTGCATTTGATTTCATATTCCTTCGTGTTATCAATGAGTGTTAGACAAGGTCAAATTTCTTGTATGGAAGAAAAGTGGGGTGGTTGGGTGCATATCTACAAAGTAAGGAAACATGGAAGATTGGATGGATCTTCATGTATAGCTATAGCTCAAAGTGATATCAATTTGATGAAGGATGGGAAAAGGCCCAACAAAATGAGGTATGAGCTTGCGGGGGCCAACTAATGTGAGGTTGGTTGTTGACAACCAGACTTGATTCTCAACATTGAACTCCATGTGCCAGCAATGTGCATCTATATATTGCTATTGTTGACTTTTGACAATCTACAACCATGTTTGGCATTCTCCACTCCTTGTTTGATTCTAGAAACAAAAGTGTTGACAACATCTACATGGTGGATCTTTATCAACCTCAAAGGTGAGAAAGGATGCTCCCCATACATAAGGAAGAATGATGTGGCCTATGTGGAAGCATTCACTTAATTATTGTATGCAAATTCCACTAGTGGGAGTAAGGTGTCCCACCTTTCTTGCTCTTAGGGGGTGAAACCCCGGAGCATGTCTTCAATAGTGCAATTATCCCACTCTATTTGTCCATCAGTCCATGGATGGTAAGCCATGGACATGGCCAATTTGGTTTTGAAGAAACCAAAGAGTGTTCTCCAAAAAAAACTGGTGAATTGAGTGTCTCTATTAATGATGAGTTCTCTAGATAACCCATGGTGAGAAAAGACTACATCTAAGTACAATTGAGCTAATTGTGGAGCAATCACGTCCTTGGTGGTAGGTTCACATGAATCATTTTGCTGAGTTGGTCAACAAAGACTACAATGGTCAAACCCTAAAGTTGTTTTGGGCAATTCTCAAACTAGATGCATTCTTACATGTTCCTAACACTATGTAGGTGTAGGAAGGGGTTGGAGGAGTCCCACAAGAGCTTGGTTAGAAGCTTTATTCTACTGACAAAGCAGGCAGCTTCAAATGTACTCCCTAACATCATTGCTCATCTTGGGTCAATAGTAATGGCATTTGGCTGCATCCAAAGTCTTGTCCATGCCAACATGACCTGCAATGGCAAAATCATGACATTCCACTAGGATGATGGTTTTAATATTTGTGTTATCCAAGATCCATAACCTTCCATCCAAAAAGCAAATCCTTGGGTACTGGTGATACCATTAGATGATCAAGCTCCTACAATCTATGGGTCAAGTTTTGTAGCAACAAGAATCCTTGGCCAAAATTCATGATTCATCTTGACCTCTACTACCAGATTGTTTGCCATAGGCATTCGGGTAAATGCATTTGCCAATTTCTTCTTGCCTTTTCCATATGTGATCACCAGATTGTTTACCATAGGCATTTGAGTAAATGCATTTGCTAGTTTCTTCTTGCCTTTCCCATAGGCATTCAGGTAGATGCATTTGCTAGTTTCTTCTTGCCTTTCCCATATGTTATCACCATGTTGAACCTTTTTCTCCACTTTGCCCACCAAATCTCTTGATGATAGAATTTTTTGTGTCTAAGGTAGACTAAAGGTTTGTGGTATGTCTCCATTAAAAATACCTTCTTGCCAAGATAGTGCTTCCAAGTTGTTTGGTTGCAAGGACAATGATCAACTCTTCTCATTTGGTGGTGTGATAGTTACATTTTGCTGGTAATAGCTTTCAAGCAAAATATGCAACTAAGTGCAATCCATCATGCCACTCTTATTATAAGACTGCTCCTATTGCTAAGCCTGATGCATCTACAGTCAACTTGATTGGCCATTTTGGATCATACCATTTGAAGATTGGTGCATGTAGTAATGCATCTTTCAATTCCCAAAAGGCCAATTCTTGTGTGGTTCCCCACATCCACTTTCCTCTTGCCAAGTAGTAGCATTAGAGGCTGTGTAACCTTGGAGAAGTCCTTGGCAAATTGATGATAGAACCTCATCAATCCTAAAAAACTCTTGAGTTAAGTTTGGTCTTTTGAAGCATTCTATTTCTAAATGACCTTTATATTATCTATAAACACTTGGATACCTTCTACACTTACTCTATGCCTTGAGTAGTCTACTTTAGATTTTCCCAACTTGCAATTTGAGATTTTAGCGTACAATTGATTTTGTCATAAAATCTAGAGACTTCTTGAAGATGTTGCTTGTGTTCCATCATTGTTCTACTATAAACAAGAATATCATCTAGGTGATATCTAAATGATAATATATTTATCCAAGTGTGGATGAAATATGTCATTCATCAAACTCATGAAAGTGATCGGTGCGTTGGTGAGGCCAAATGGCATCACCAAGTACTCAAAGTGGACATACCTTGTTTGAAAGGCCATTTTGTGGATGTCTTCCTTTGATTTAGATTTGATTATAAGTGCTCCTTTGATTTAGATAAGATTATAAGTGATTATAGATCCAATTTGGTGAAGTGTCTTGCGCCATTGAGTTGATAGGTCATCTATGCAGGGTAAAGGGTATTTTTTTTTCACCGTTTGTTGATTTAGACCTTGATACTCAATGCATATATGCATTGTACTATCCTTTTTCTTCACAAACAAGATCAGAGCTCCATATGGTGATACGCTATGTTGGATAAGCCCTTTTTGCAACATATCCTCCATTTGAGCCTTACACTCCTCTAACTCATGAGTTGATAGACAATATGGGGCCTTATAAGGAGGTATATTTTGAGGAATTATTTTGATTTTATGATCTACTTTCCTTTTTGGTGGTAATCTTGAGGGTAGGTCATCCAAGAAGACATCTTGAAACTCATTGACCACATCTTTTAGTTTCTTAGGAACTTGTCCACCGAGTTGTACACTTTGGACTTTTCTTATTAGGCCCATGAAACATCTATCTATCTTATAGATAGTTGTTGTCCATATGACATAAAGAGGTAATTCTTGCTTGTGTTCTCTCTCTTCAACTCCAATGATCTTCCATTGGTGAGTTCTCACTAGTTTCTTCCTGCAATCAACAGTGGGGTTGTAGTGCTCCATCCACAACGTACCTAAGATTGCATCATAGTGAGCTAACCATATCACTTGCCATTCAATTGGTTCTTGATAGTTTCCTATAGAGAAAGCTACCTTTCTAGGTAATAATTCAATCTTCTTTGTCTGCCCATTAGGTAATTTTACTTCTTCATTCTCATCCTTCTCTAGATCCATCTCCAACCTTATTGCAATAAAGTGAGACAAGAAGTTCTCTATTGCTCAAGGGTCTATCAACGCTCTCACTTGATTGCCCTTTAGGACTCCATTTACAACAATCAATTGTGAGTTTGTCTTCATCACTCTCTACACCCTTGTCCTCTTCCTTTCCTCACTTTTTTGCTTCTCGATTGAGCTAGTAAGGCCGTGAGGTACATATACTGGTGATCTCAATTTTCCAATATGAATTTAAAACCCTCATATGGTTTTTGAAGCCATTTCTGGTGCTCAAAGAATAGCAGAGGTGCTTGGAGGAGGTGAAGAAGTAATCCCAACTCAACATTATTGAGCCAAAACAAAACAAGTTGGTGGACAAGTTCCTATGGAATTGTGCAACATTTGGTTCTAAGAATGAGGAGCATGACTACTCCAAGGAGAACAAGGGTGGCTCAAAGAAAGAAGAGATTGGGTCCCATGAGGAGAAAGGACTTGAGTAGAACAACATCATCATTACAATTGTGGCCAAGTTGGCCACCTAACCATCAACTGTCATACTCAATTTCCTAGAGGCCCTTGGTCTCCATATAGGCAATCTTTGAATAGCATGGAGAGAAAAATTGAAGAGGAGGAGGCAAAAATCACATTGAAAAATGAAGATCACCACTAAATGTACCTCACTTCCTTACTAGCTCAATGGATACTCCAAATCCAATATGCATACTCCCTTGATTTTATATTGCCAAGCAATAGGTGTGGTCTCCAAAGGTGATAAGGTAATAGACTCTAAAAGCATATATTGGTCCATTGGTGGCACAAAGGCTCCACTCCAAGCTTGTTGCACCAACCTATCTACATGATGTTGTAGCTCCTCATTAAAACTCCATAATAGAATATCCAAGGTGGATAGAACAACTCCACTCATACTCCAAAATTGAGTGATCCTTTTTAGTACTAAGGTATCTTCCGTATGGGTGTTTGCCTCAAATAACTCACTAGTCTAAGTAATGAAACCACTAAAAGCTAAGATTGATGCTATAGTCCTTGATTGTAGTGAGCCAAGGCTACCACTACTAAAGTGCACCACTAGGCAACACACACTTCCCTCACTTGATTGCCAATTTGACCTATAAGAAGTTGTCTCCTCCCAATAGTTAATATTGAAACCCACGGAGTATAACATTAGTCCACCAACTAACACATCATATGACTCTACTATTGTTGCAATGGCTTGAGCTCTCACCACAAAACTATCCACTAGATGATCAAGATAATTTGGACAATGAGCTCCCCACATGTGATGCAATGTGTGGAACCACCCCCCATAAATATCTGGATCTAAAATAGACACCTTTCTACATTGGTCTTTTGTAGCTCAAGATAGACAATTGCAACCTTCCCCAACATTAGAGGTTTTGCATTAGAGTCTAATCAGACACTATTTGGTGCATAGACCTTTGCTGAAAGTCCAACCAAACTTAAAATCTCACTATGGTTGTCTCATATGATAATTCTTAGTGTAAACCTAACTTTCTCAAATACAGGTCTAGTAGGTAATTCCCAATCTAGTAGTTGTTTCTCACCACAAGCTTTTGTAGCCAAATGCATGCCATGCTCCTCACTCAAGTTGGCTCTACCATCAAGTACCTCTTCTCTAGAAGCAAGAACCACACTATCTTTACTCTCACAATGTATGGTAGTCAATTGGAATATTAGAGTTGGGTCAATTCCCAATGTAAAGATGTCATTGCTTGAGAACAAGAAGAGTCCATAATCAATTGAGCCACCTCTAATATCATACTAGACACATCTCAATAGAAGTAGGTGAGTGACTAGTATCTAGTCCACCATGCACTCCATCACTACCTATCATGCTTGCACTAGGATGTCTTGGAGACATAAATGTCATCTATAATACCTTAGAAAGTGTGAAAGATTGGGGAAGTTTGCACTATCTACCAACCTCTCTTCTCTTTATGTCCAAATTTATTGATATCCCTCTAGGCTCAGGAGCACATATTGCACTCATAGTCAATATGGTAAATATATCTACTTGTGTTGATTCACATATGAAGTCAATGACATCTCTATCACCCACATAGGAAGTGGAAGCCTCAACACTTGAATCTAATCTCATGTGAGCTATAAGCATGCTTGCTAATCTTTACTCCAAGTTCTCAATCCAAGTAGCCATGGTTGTATTAGAAGCAAGGGTGGGTATTGGGCACCTACCAAGTGGAGGTCCTCTACCACCCCCACTACCACCTTGTCCTCCATGACATGTGGATCCTCTACCTCCTACCATAGTAGTCCTACCACTCCATAACTCCAAGTGTAAGTCAAAGCATTGGTCACTAGTGTGGCAATGATAACATTATCTCTGGGTTAGTTGAAATGCTCAAGAGGTATCACACTCACTACCCTATGTGAAATCTCTTATGTGGTGAGGTCCACCACAAGTCTAACAAGAAAAACCACCATTCATTGGCTACTATTGACCTAAAAAGAGGTGCAAGGATCTATGTGCTCTAGGCCTTCCACTTGCTCCATGAGATTGAAATTGTGCACTATGTTTGCAAAAACCAACATGGTGTGGTGCACTTTGCTCCAATTTAGAAGAAATATAACAACTATGGATAATATTTCCTTACCAAATCTAGATGTCACCACTCTCTCCTCCACCATGTTGAGCTAAATATGCTCTACCAAACCAAAAACCAAAGCTAGTTAGGTAGCTTGCAACAATGTAACATCATATACTCTATTTTATAGCTCCATGCCAATATCTAATATTAGAATTAGAATGCTTGTGCCTCAATAACTCATTGAGTGAAATTGATCAACCATCTCATGTGATTGTATTCCTTGCATAGGCTCTCTCTAGCCTTCCATTAAAGCTTCTACAAGCTCTTCAACTTATCAATTTACACTCCTTGGTAGTTCTACCTCAAGCATGCAAAGAACTCCACCATGAGGCTAAACTTTGGTATTGCATCACCTCTTGTAGTTTTACATACACTTATATAGCTCATCTCTAACTTGTGCACTTCCACTGGATACACCAACTATAAAAGACCAAGACCAAGGAGAGAAATAAGAGAATGGAAGATCACATTAGGACATTTGAGTGTGGGAAACTTTGCATGTCTAGCATGAGTTTTGGCTTTGGTATTTATAAGGAACATACAAGTCTCAAGAGAAGCTTCTCAAGAACTACTTTCTTGGAGTGCAAGCCAAGATAACCAAGAAGCTTCTCAAGAAGCTTGCTTCTAGAAGCCTCTTACTTAATGTGCAAGCTAAGCTAGTTGGAAGCTTCTAACTAGTTGGAAGCTTCTAACAATGCATATATGACAAGACAAGGCAAGTCGATAAGCAACAATAGAGATGATTTGGGTGACATCAAAAGGTCCTATCCAATTAGGGGTGAGTTTACAAAGTTGGGTATCAAGTGGGAAGGGTAGGTTACTAGAAGAAATCATGTTCTTATCACCAAATTGAAAGGTGAGATCATAGCAATGGTGGTCCACATATTGTTTTTGCCAATTTTGAGCAACAAGGAGATGAGATTTGGCTTGTTGGAGGGATTGGGATATGGTGGCCAAAAAGGTGGAAGTATGAGAGACATGAGATGGAGGAGGAGCAAGAAAAGAATCTAGAACAAGTGGATCTTGGCCAAAATTGAGGAAGAAAGGAAAGAATCTAGTGCTTGCCTATTTGGAATTATTGTATGTAAACTCCACAATTGCAAGATATTCATCCCAATTGATATGGTGGATGTTGACAAAGGCACAAAGCATATCCCCCAAGGTGCAATTTGCATGTTCAGTTTGTCCATCAATTTGAGGATGATAGGTTGTGGACAAAGTAAGCTTGGTGCTAAATATTTGGAAGAGTGCTTGCCAAAATTTCCCAATGAATCAAGGATCACGGTTGGAGATGAGTACATGTGGTATCTTATGATGCTTGAAGACAATGTCAAAGTAGGTTTGTGCCAATGTTGGAGCATCCACGGTATCAAAGGTTGGTGTCAAATAGATTTGCTTACTAAGCTTATCCACAAACACCATGATTGTAGTGTGACCTTACTTCATCTTGGGCAAGGATGTGATGAGATCCAAGCTCATGTGTTTCCCTTGAGTAGATGGAATGGGGAGTGGTTGAAGAAGTCCACTTGGTTTTTGGTTGATGGCCTTGTTGCATTGGTAGCTAGCACACGATCAAACAAACTCTCAAACATCTCATATCATGTTGGTTCACCGTTTGGCATTGGAAGGTACCTAAGGTCTTGTCCACACCCATGTGACCAGCGATTGATAAGTCATGGGCTTCTTGGAGGACCACAAGTCGAAGATCACCTTGGTTGGAACATAAATCTGGTTCTCACAAAAAAAAGACCTTTCTTGAAGGAGAAGGTGTTGTACTCTTTGTTGCATGTTGCAAGATAACCTTGTACCATCTGAAAGAAAGGATCTCACTGTAACATGATCTTAAATAGGATTTGGACTTTGGAGTCAATTGATATCATTGTAATTGCCACAATGATGAGAGGAAGAGACTTCAAATTAGGCATCATGATAGTGCATCAAGAATGATGTGGAATCAACCGAGTTTATACTCAAGTTTGATGTCAAACAATTGTAATTATTTCTCCCATTGATGATGTTGACTCTTCATGTGTTCCAATTGTAATATCTATAACAAAAGTTTATGATCAATTTGCATGATCACTTGTTTCTCCAAGAGATAATGCATCCATACCTTGGTCATATATACCATTGCTAGTTGTTCTTGATCACAAGTAGAGTAATTTCTTTTTGTTGTATTTGTGTATGAGACACAAAGGCAATGGGATGTAACCCATTTGGGAATTCCTATTGCAACATGGCTCCAATTGCAAAGTTAGAAGCAATAAAAACAACCATACAAGATAGTTGAGGATCATATGGTTGAAGAATGTGTCTTGAAGACACCATATGTTTCAGCTTATGGAATGCTTCTTTGTGCTTGTTGGTCCATTGAAAGCTTGAGTTCTTGCCCAAGAGATCATTCAATGGTGTGGCTACATAAGCATAATCATGGATGGACCGTCAATAAAAATTGGCCAATCCATTAATGCCCATACTTCTTTAGTATCCTTTGGACTAGGCCAATCAATGATGGCCTTGATTTTCTCCTCTTCCATCTTGATCCCCTCTGATGAGATCTTGTGACCCAAGAAGGTAACTTCCTTTTGCCAAAAGGCACACTTTCACTTCTTGCAGTAAAACTTGCATTGTCATAGTCGTCTTAGGACTTCTTACATGTGATTTGTGTATTCTACCTTTGTCTTGCTATAGATTAAAATGTCATCCAACACAACAATGTATTAATCCAATAGTTATTGTGGTGCCCACATTTTTTGTTTTTTCCAAAATAAAGGAGAAGAAGTGTATAGAGAAGTCGGATTGCGCCTGTATGGCCGAAGAAGACAAAGAAAATTGTCTTCGGGGTGAAACCCGAAGTAAAGTGACTTTGGGTCATAAGGCGAAGTACTATGAAATGCCATGTCAGCATACAATACAAAGTAAATTGTCTTCGGCTCAGGGGGAGCTCAACCCGAGACAAAGACAGTCTAACAACCTTTTGTCGGGGCGAGAAATTCAAGAAGGGGCCGTTTCAAAATTGGTGGCTCATATGCGTGAAGGTTGAGTGACAGTGACAAGTGCATGCCGGAGGTGTGATTTCTCGGTAGAAACTCCAGGCGACGGAAGAAAAAGAAGTGCAACTCTATAAAAATTGAAACTGCAACAACGAAATGTCGAGCAATTTTCCTTCACCGTTGAGGAGTCATCTTGCAGGTGATCGGGGAAAGGGAAATAAAGTTGGACTCGTGTTAGTGCGCAAGGGAGAAGTCAAGAGAGAGAAATTGAGAGACCAAAAGAAAGTAGAAGAGATGGGAGGAGGGAAGAAGAACTCCGAATTTGCGGTGAGAAATCATGCAATTTGGAGATTAGATATAGTAGCGAGGATCAAAGTCTTGAGCCGACTTCGGATCACTTTTCTGGCATGGAATTGGAACGTAAGTTTTCCAGGATTCATGATAGAAATCATCGAGAGTAAATGTCTCGATGGGCCCGAGGAATAAGGGAAGAGAGGAAATCTGGCTTGCTGGACAGAGTCGGATTGGAGACTCGTACTCGGGAAAGAGGCAGGCTCGGAGCAAGGGGCCACATTCTTGGGAAAAGGAGAGATAGCCCAAGAAACGTAGGAGGTGAGAGATGCTTTCTCGTCGAAGAGGACGAAGAATGGGTATAAAGTTGAGAGCTATAAAGACCCTATGAGGAGAGGAATTGTGAGTGCACTAATGGCCCTCCTGGAGCCAGAGAGAACTACCTATGTGATGAAACACCAAGCGGTGTTCTTTCACAAGTTATTTGTAGAAGAACCGATCAATTGGGCAAGGTGCTTTCACGGAAGAACGAGGCAAATGGTGTGGAATCTGCGGGATAAGTCGCCTCCACACTACATCGTACCATTTGCAGCCCATTTTTACCTCGGGTAAATCTGCTCAATTTGGCGGAGCGTAATTGAATGGTGTCTCATTTCCATCCTGATTTGAGAAGAGAAGTCAACACGGAGGAGCAGCAATACATTCTCCAAATCCGGAGCACAGACGATTACTACGCGAAGACAGGGAAGAACGTGGAGGTCATTGAAAGTACCCCGACGAAGAAGAGAACTCGGCAAGCAGAAGCCAAAGAAAACAAGAAACCTCGGAAAATGCAGAAAAATAACCCGAGGCGAGGAATGGTGGTGATTGAGTCGGAAGATGAAGACTCAGAAGGCGAAGCCGAGCTCAAGACGGAGGACTCGGACCGTGAGGAGGAACATGAGCTGACATTGCAAAGTGGAGATACGAGCAGTGACAGTGAGGAAGGAGGAGAGATGACATCGGTACCGGCGGCTAAAGAATACAAAGAAGAAATGCAAGCCGAAGTAGAAACCGAAGACAATGCGGCGCTGGAAGACGAAGTACTAGTGTGCGAGGAGAAGAAGATCGCAGTACAGCGAGGAATTCGCTCAAGACGTAAGGCGAAGTGTGAAGCGGGACCGAGTAGAGTGAAGGAAGAGGTAGAAGGAAGCTCGGGCAGTGAGGCATCGATCCCGATACGAAGACTCTAGAGAAGAAGGCAACTATCAAGAGAACACGAGGAAAGAAGAGAGACCACTCCGTGGGAGGACGAAGTTCTCAATAATGGAGTAGATTACCTGCAGATGGTAGTATGCTCGCTGTTGGTGAAGATGGAGAAGAAGAAGAAGGAGATGTAGTCTACTTGTCCAGAGGTAAAGACTGTGTTGCAGGTCTTATCAAGATTAGAAGAAGAAAACTCGGAGTTGAAGAAGAGTATAACCCGAGGTGAGGAAGAGAGAGAAGTACTGCGGGCGGAAGCAGTCGAGAGGAGTCAAGTAATCGAAGACTTGAAGAGAGAAGTGAGTTATAGAGAAGATCTTGCGAGGAAGAGTGACATCACAAGGGAGAGACAAGTAGCGGAGCATGAAATCTTGAAGCAGCAGTTTGTTGATTCAAGAGTCGAACTTATCCATGCTATGGCGAGGGTAGCATCGAAGGATCAAGAGCTTGATTGAGTGATGGAGAGTATGGAGGAGAAGAAGCAACTCTGGCAGCGAGAGTTGGCAGCGAGATATAGAGAAGAAGAGAGATTACAAGAATTACTTCGTAATCAGGAAGAGAAGGTTGAACAGAAGGAGAAAGAGAAGGAAGCGGTGAAGGCCAAATTCAAAGAAGAATTGGCGATGTACAGAGAAGAATGGCTTGCAGATTGGGAATGCAAACGCAAGACAAGATTGGAGCCATTGAAGGAAATTGTCCTCAGAGTGAACGCGATGTTAAGTACAGAGGCCAACGTTCAAATTGAAGAGACGAGATTGCACGAGTTGAAACTGTTGGTGCAGGAAATGAGGCGAAGACAAGCGAAAGATACAGATTTGAATGCCTTGTTGATTAAATTGAGAACTCATGTAGATAGGAAGATCTTAGAAGTAGAAGACAATATTGCGATTAGATTAGACTTAGTGAGAATAGAGTTAGAAAAGCTTCGGCAGGATGTTAAGGCAAAACCCGAAGTAGATAACATAGGGATCCAAATGTCTTCGGAGTTGCCCTCAGAGACATTAGAGAAGAGTGGGTCAAAGGATGAGGAGTTAGCTAGATTACCCACTAGTGCAATTTCAGATCAGGAAAGAGAATTGCTGGATCTGGTAGAAGATGTAGGAGATCTGAAACCCGAGGAAAGAGTAGTAGGAAGTAAGATTACTTTGGGTTTGGGTTTGAAAGCCAAGGAAGAAGTAGACATCGGATCGGATTAGAAACCGATTTGAGATTTGAAGAGGCAGATATGAAGAGGTGCATTGTCATTTCGGATCTACAGGTTAGAACAGTTGTGGTAGAACGGTATAGTTGTTAGAACTATCGATTGCTTCACTATTTAAGAGTGGCATTCGCAGTATTATGTTGTTTAGTGCTCATTATTTCTGAGAATAGATAAAGCGAAGTGCTGTGAAGCAGTGCTCGTCGCTTGAGCTTGATTCCAAGAATCAATTTCACAATTGTGTTTGTGAGTGTTTGGAGAAATTCGAAGTGCAAGTTAGTGTGCTTGTTGGATGTTGGATTCCATAGCCTTGATCTTCATTCTGTGTGTTTGATCCTGAGTGAAGTGCAATCAAACCAATGCCTTGATAGATCTGAGAGGAATTGTAGTGTTGGTAGTATTCTGCATTTTTGAGTACAATACAAAGTTGATGTGAAGCAATTTTGATCGAGGAAGTTGTGCCTTCAGTGGAGAGGTGGAACACAATTCTGAGGTGAAGTCGTTTTGCAGTGAAGTGCCGTTTTCGGGAGAGCTTGAATCATCACAATCAAGATTGTTTGGAAAGATTTGATGGATTTGTGATTATGGAGTGTTAATTTGTGACAAGACTGCGAGTCAGTGCTTGTTACTCTCTTCTGGGTGTGGTTTCTACCTGAGAGATTAAAGACGCAACCAAGAAGAACTACATGTTACTGTTTGACTTTGTATTTGACCAATTCTAACTCGTATCTCTGCGGGAACGAACTTTACTTACCCGATTACCGCAAAAGTGATATTTGCCGGGTTGTCACAGTTATCCAACACCCAATGCATTTGATCCATGAAGACTACTGGAGCATTAGTAAGCCCAAAAGGTATAGCGCTCCATTCAAAATACCCATACCTTGTGCAAAAGGCAGTCTTTTACACATCCTTCTTATCAATGGGGATTTGCCAATATTCGATAGGAAGATCCAACTTGGAGAAGTATTGTGTTCCATTCAATTAATCAAGCAAGTCATGAATTCAAGGCAAGGGATATTCATTCTTCACTATATGTTTATTGAGCCCACGATAATTAACATAGAAATGAAGTCCTCCAGCCTTTTTTATAGCAAATAGTACAAATGCTTCCCAAGGAGATGTATTATGTCATATGAAATCCTTCTCCAACAACTCTGCAAGTGTTGTTTGCAACTCCTCCAACTCCTTTGGCAAGAGCCAATAGATTGGTCTACTCATTGGAGTACTCCTTAGCAATCTCCTTGGCAAAAACTCACTCTTGAAGAGCATACTACGATCGGAGGGTAATCCCTTTGGCAGATCATCCAAAAACACATCTACAAATCTTAGACTACTTGATCAACCATTGAGGTTTTTGATCCTCCTTAGATCCTCCATACACAATCAACTTGATCCACACCGCAAAAATAGACTTATCTTCCTCCAAAGCTTGCTCTATGGCTGCCTTCTTGACAAACTTCCTATCATGGGACTGACTATTCTTAGGTGTCTTACTTAGAGGTGCAAGACAACCTTAGTAGGAATTCCTACCTTGGTGTTGTACTTGAATTTGTCATCGATTTCAATCAAATTGAACCTTATGACATTCAAGCCAAGGTACCTAGAATGGCATCATAGTGTAGAGGTGTCATTACAAATCTCATACACTCTAAATATTCTTTCTCAATCTTGAAGGTAATAGGATGCAAGGTACAAAATGCAAAATCCTTTTTACAATCCACCTTCATCATACAATCCTTTTTAATCTACTTCCAATTATTGGCTTGATAGGAATACGTAATTCCTTTGCTAATTGCATTGACAAGCAATTTTCCAAATTTCCAAAATCAACCAAAACTCTACAATCACGATCAGATATCATACCTTGCAAGTGAAGTAAACTTTCATAGGTCAAGCCTTAACTCCCATTGGAACTAGTTAAGTTCCCAATAGATGGCTCCAAATCTTCTAGTGGGATTCATCTTTTTCTTGATCATTTTGATCTACAAATTCCATCTAGTCAACTTGTTGAGGTTGCACATTCTTGAGGGGACATTCAAAGATGTGATGTCCAATTTAGCGATAATAGAAACAACTTCTATTTGTCACATTTTTTCTATTTGCACTACCAAGTGGTCTCTCTTGAATGACATCAATCTCCATTGGTGTTGGCTCATCCACCTATGTGTAGTGTATTGGTAGGCTTTGTGGATGTCAAGGTTGAGACCAAATTGTTGCAGCCAAGGAATCAAAGCATTTGGCCAACCGCATGGCTTCCTCCAAGTGTTGTGGCTCTTGCATAATTATCTCTAATTTGGTCCATGACTTCAAGCCCCTCACAAATTGATTTAAAGCTTCACCTTCCAATACATCTAGAATTTCCATGATAGTGTTTTGTAATTAAATGATATAATTTCTTGTAGAGCCAATTTGTTTCAACTTTATCAACCTATCTTATGTAGCTCATGTGGTATTTATAGCTTATAATTGACCAATTATTGCACTCTTGAATTGTGCTTATGTCAAGATCAATGTAACAATTTGCCATTTAGCTTGCTCTATTTGAAATTGCCACCATAACTTTGCTACTCCATCCAATTGGTTGCAAACCAAGAGAATCTATTTCCATTCATCTTGAAGGTTGGTGGCTTTGGAATAATATTCGTAGTCAAACATAAAATTATCCCTTGCACTTGGAGATTCATCCTTTAAAAACCTTGGGTTTTAGAAATCAAATCCGGTCTTCTTCTTCTCCAACTGGTTCTCTCTCTAGATATTCTTATCATCAATAATCTTGTTGATCCAACAATCAAGTAAGGTGCTCAATTTGTTGCTACATAGCAATGATAATCTTGGGCATTGTTGCCATGGTTACTACTCTATCACACCACATGCAATCTATCTAATTAATTAACATATAGATACAACATGTCCATCATTCTCCATAAGTTACAACTAGAAGTACCAAGGGTTCCTCAAACAAGGTGATTGTATTAAAAAAATCCTACCCAAAGTGTGAGATGATAAATTGTGTGAAATGATGCTTAGGTAGTACTTGGACATGAAAATCTCAATGGTTTGGCAAAAATAGATTTGGTGATCCATAAATTTCATCCATCCCATTCTTGCTCTGATACCAATGTAAAAGACTAAGACTGAGGAGAGAAATAAGAGAATGGAAGATCACATTGGACATTTGAGTGTGGGAAACTTCAAATGCCTAGCATGAACTTTGGCTTTGGTATTTGGTATTTATAGGGAGCATACAAGGATCTCAAGAAGCTTCTTAAGAAGCTTCCTTGGAGTGCAAGCTAAGTTAACCAAGAAGCTTTTCAAGAAGCTTCCTTCTAGAAACCGTCTACTTGGCGTGCAAGCTAAGCTAGTTGGAAGCTTCTAGAAGCTACATACTTGGAGTGCAAGCTAAGCTAGCCAAGAAGCTTTGTAGATATTTCTAGAATATTCTAGGCTAATTTGGCCTATTTGCTACTTTGTTAGGCATGACTAGCTTTGTCGCTAAACTCCATATTGTTACACCAATGTGATTAGAGTTAGAACTTGTAGGTATTGCAAATCTTCCTCTAAAAGTTGAGCTTGAAGTGATGGAGATGTGGTTTGGAGGCCTTTGTATCTCAATCTCTTCCAAGTGTGCTTTCCTAAACTCACGGTAGTCATCCATTAACATACCCTCCAAGTGTTGTAAAAATCACTTCTATGCCATGAAGGATGTGGACAAAGTTGCATCTACTATAGTTCACATCAACTATTAAATGCTTGGATGAAATCATCCAACTCAATGGAATGGACTATACCAAGGTAAATTTGTGCACTTTGGAGGCCCCTTAAATCTTGTCCATGTTCCTCAATAACAATGTGGATATACAATATGCACTCTCAATTGAATCAACTCCCATGCTAAATTCCAAATCAAATCAATCTCCTCTTTCATCAAGACCTAAGATATAGGTTGATACCAAGTGCCCATTCCATGTAAACCCACTATATATTGTAGCAAAATCTCCTCTAGAATCTTTGGAGAACTATGTTGTGACAATATACCCCAAACCACCAAGTACCTCCAACAATTGAACACCACCTACTAATGTACCTTTAATGGGGGCAACTATACTAGGGGAGAGGGTGACCTATAACATTTCATCATAACACATACTCTCACAATCTACAAGTCATCTCTTCTTGCCTCACCAAAGAGAAATATAAGTAGTTTGATTGGTCATCACTCTAGCTTCACTATCAAAAACACACCAAAACAATAACACTCTAAATATCAAGGCATCTCATTCAAACATGGTGCACAAACAAGAACCAAAGAATGAAAGGGATCCAATCAAAAGAAGTCAAAAGAGTAACCCTCCATCTCATAGATCCAATCAGATTGACTCTATCACTATTTGGCATTTAATATAATAAAAACATCTATTACTCTTACACTACTAGGATCACCAAAGATAAAATCAACGTCAGTCTATCACTATTTGGCATGGAATATAATAAAAACATCCATTACTCTTACACTAATAGGATCACCAAAGATAAAATGAACTGTCCTTTCCTAGCCAAATTTACATAGGTATATGTAATAATATAGAGTGAGCAGAAGAGTTAGCAAAATCAGCTTCATGTAGCAAAATGAAGTAGAACTAGCATTATCTATGAATGCTAAGGAGTATGCTAGAAGCATCTAGGAAATTTTTAGGTGATAAGCTTCTAAATACCTTCCAAGGATGGTTAACTTGCACATCAAGTTAATGGCTAGCTTAGTTTGTATACCAAGTAGGCAAATTCTAGAATGAAGCTTCCTTGCAAACTTCTCAAGTAGCTTGGCTTGCACTCCAAGATGATAGTTCAAAGAGTGAAACTACTTTGGGAGCTTCTCAAGAGCCTTGTATTTTTTTTGCTATAAATACCTCAATATTAGTCCAAGCCCATGCTAGGCGTTCATTTTTTCCCTTACTTGAGCATTTCCATTTGACCTATTTCCTATTCTCTTGTTGGTCTTTTACATTGGTATTGGAGTATAAATAGGATGGATGGCACTTATGGACCTTTGAATCAATCTCTTCCAAACTATAGGGTTTTCTATATCCTTGTATTACCAAAGCATCATTTTGAGCACTTCTTGCTTTGGTGTTGATTTTCTTAATATGATTACTTTGTTTGATGAACCATTGATCCTTTTAATTTTTAATTTACAAAGAGCAAAGGATGTGTGCATATGTGCTAACTTGGATAATTGCAAGTAGATAGTTGATAGTGTAGTAGTCATGGCCATGATACCCAAAGTTATCATTGCTATACAACAACAAATTGAACATCCTAGTAAATTGTTGGAAGAGAGAGATAATTGTGGTACCCACATTTTTTGGTTTGGATGGTTTTATAAAGTTTTGTAAAAGAAGTACATCAATAAAGCCAAATGAGGGCTAAACTAGAAGGAAAATAAGAAGAAGTGTGTGTTTGGGCCAAACCCAAAGTAGACCTTGGGTCAAGTCCAAAGGACCTAGGATGGACAAAGAGAGGGACTTTGTATCGGATAGCATAGCCTGATCCAATGAACCTATAAAAAACTTCTTTGGGGTTTTCCAATCAAGAAAGTACGCAGGAAGAAAGTGACAAACTTAGGATCAAGAAGTTCTTGATTGTGACAAGAAACAACCTCATAAAATTGGTGACTAGAGCGGAGAAGCAACTGAAGAATGACCAAGCAATGTAGGACTATAAAATTAAGAGTTTTGTGAGGAAGCATCACAATGTCCAAATGCTACACCTATGTCTATTTAGAGTCAACCTGAAGTAATGCAAATTGCAAATTCATAAGAAGAAGAGTGGGTTAGGATCTCGGGAATGATCTTCTACAAGAAGAAAGTGAGGAAACACACAATGGCCCTAAAAGTGAGTAAGCAAAGTGCGGTGAGAGGACTTGCAATGCATAAATTAGATGTAGTGGCAAGGATTGATGTCTTAGCAAGGCTTCATATCACGTTCTTGGCCTAGAACTAGAATTTCAGTTTTCCAGGTTTCATGGTAGAAATCGCGATGAGTGATTGCAAGGATGGGCTAAAGCATGAGAAGAAGAGAGGGAATCTTGCTCGATGGGCTGAGTCAAATTGGAGAATAGTCTTGGGGAGAGAAGCAGAAGAGATAGGAGGTATCACCTTCTATTGGAAGTGTGATGCCTCAAATGAGACTACCGAGGTGAGAAATTCTTTCAACCTACCCCGCACCAAGAATAGGTATAAGGTGGATAGCTATAGAGACCTTGAGCAAAGAGGGATTATAAGCACGATGATTGCAATGTTCAAGCCGGAGCAAACCACCTATGTCATGATGCAATAGGCAATGTTCTTTCACCAAATGTTTGCAAGAGAAGCAAAAGACTAGGCAAAATGTCTACATCAACACGTGGGGCAGATAATTTCATGTTGGAGGATGGACATGCCACCACATTACTTCATGCCCTCTGCAGCTCATTTCTATTTTGGGCTTAATTTATTGACTTTGGAGGAGAGAACCAAATGCAATCACACTTTTATCCGGATTTGCGCAAGGAGGCAAATGCTGATGAACAATACTATATTGAGAGAGTGCAAGAAATGAATGAGTACTACAAGCAAAGTGGGAAGGACAGAATTGTAGCAATTGACATCTTGAGGGTAGGGAAGAGAACTAAGCATAAAAGTTGCTTGGCGATAGTACAACCGCAAAAGATGCAAAAGATTAACTCGAAGGTAGTGGTGGTGAAAGCAAAGGACTTGACTCTGGAAGAAGAAGGGGAGTCCAAAGGAGAAACTGAGTCAAAGGGAGAAGCTATTGGAGGAGAAGAAGAGTTCAAATTGTGAAGTGAAGAATTGAGTAGTGGCAATGAAGGCAAGGCGGAAGTTCAGCAAACCCAAAGATGGAGTGTGGATACAAGGAAGCCGAGTCCAGAGGTCTCCACTATCAAACGGGGATGTGAGAAGAAGGAGGAAGAAGGAGTCTTGGCATGTCCAAGAACTGCCAAGGGGGAAAGAAGTGTGCACATAGCTGAGGTGGGGCCCAATAAAGTCACCACAAAAGAGGAGGAGAGTTTGGATGAGGAAACCTTGAAGGTACAAAGATCGTAACTTTGGGGTAAGGCGCCAATAGGAGAGTTGTCTGCAGGGGAAGATAAAGTCTGGGCCGATGAGAAGAAGAATGACAAAGTAGAGTATCTATCAAAGGTCGTGTGTCCGCTGTTGGTGTTTTTGTAGTAGAAGAAAGTAGAGATGGCGAGTGTTAACCTCAATGTGTGAGATAAGTTAGCAGTAGTAGAGAAGTGGAGTGCGGAAACCTCATTGTTGAGAAGCAAGCCTATGAGAGTAGAGATGGGAGCCAAAGAACTTTGAGTGGAGGAGATTATTTAGAGTAAGCATTCTGAAGCAATGGGGGAGGATTTGGTGAAGTGTCACAAAGAAGCTAAGGAGAAGATGGCATTGGTAGAGGTGTTGAAAGGAGAACTTGCTGATGCGCAAGTAGAATTAATACATTCAAAGGCAAGTGTAGCAGTAATGGAGCAAGAGTTGGAGAGTCTTAAGAAGAAGGCCGTTGAGAAAGATCAAGCTTGGTAGCAAAAGTTAGCAAAACATGGTAGAGAAGAATATTGATTGCAAGGATTGTTGAGGGTGCTAGAAGAACAAATTGCACTAAATTGACAAGAGAAGGAGGTGATGAAGGCTGAGTTTGAGGACAAATTACACATGTATCGAAATGAATTGGAGGAAGAAAGAAGGAAGGAGAAGCTTAATACAATGGGGGAAGTCAATGACATAACAAGAGTGGTAAACAAGATAATGGTGATGCTTAGCATAGAGGTTGAAGGGAAATTGTAAGAAGCCAGGTTGCATGAGTTGTAATTATTGGTGCAAGAGGCACGGAAGAGGAAGGTGAAGGACACAAAGCTGAATAATTTGTTAATTTGTCTGCGAGAATGAGTAGATAGGAAAATGTTAGAAGTAGGAGACAATGTGTGTCTCAGATTAGATCTTGTTAGGACAGAGTTGGATAAACTTTGTAGTGAAGTGCACATAGTTAGAAGACCCAAAGTAAGTGAGGTAGGAGTTTAGGTATCTTTGGACCCACTACCTAAAACATTAGAGAAAGATAGATCAAAAGCTAAAGAGTTAGGAAGATTACCCATGACCTCAATTGTAGGTTGTAGTGAAGAAATTGTAGAAATAGAAGAATTTGGAGTAGAATTGAGTAGACCCAAAGATGGAGAAATTCTCAAAGGAACATTGGGTTTGGAAGCCAAAGTCAAAGTTGATATTGGATTGGATTAAAAATAGATTGAGATATGAAGAGTTGCATTGTCATTTTGGATCTATAGGTAGGAAAAGTTGTTGTAGAATAGTATACTTGTTAGTAACTATCAATTTCTCTACTATTTAAAGGAGGCATTCATAGTATGTGTTGTTCAGTGCTCATAATTTTTGAGAATAGATAAAGCAAAGTGCTATGAGGCAGTGCTTGTTGCTTGAGTTTAATTTTGAGTATCAACTTGGTGTTTGTGTTTGTGAGTGTTTGGAGAATTTTGAAGTGCAAGTCAATGTGTTTGTTGGATGTTGGATTCTGCAGCCTTGATCTTCATTTTGTGTGGGTGATCTTGAGTGAAGTGCAATTGGAGCAATGCCTTGATAGATCTGAGAGGAATTGTAGTGTTGGTAGTATTCTATAGTTGTGAGTGCAGTGAAGTGTTGATGTGAAGCAATTTCAATCAAGGAAGTTGTGCCTTCAATGGAGGGGTGGAACACAATTTTGAGGCAAAGTTGTTTTGCAGTGCCGTTTTTAGGAGAGATTGAATCATCACAATCAAGATTGTTTGGAAAGATTTGATGGAGTTGTGATTAAGTGTGACATTTTTGTGTGACAAGACTGCGCGTCAGTGCTTGTTACTCTCTTTTGGGTGTAGTTGCTACGTGAGAGATTAAAGATGCAACCAAGAAGAACTTATTTGGTTACTTTGCTTCATATTTGATCATTTCTGATCAGTATCTCTACAAGAACAAACTTAACTTACTTGATTACCGCAAAAGTGATATTTTCCAAGTTTGTCACATGATTTTTGGCGCTGTTGCCGGGGATACAAATCTCGGAAGTGGAAGAATACAAAGCCAAAATTTAAACTGGTTTTGGAACCAACATGAATGTCTGCATTGAAAGTTGAGTTTATAAAAAAATTCATTTGCAAAAAGATAGCACAAACCTTAATAGAAGAAGAGTGCTCACATCTCTTACAAACAATTCCTTGGTTGGCTCAAGGGAATTTTCATGAACACTTTCAAACTATTGACCCTCTTACTTTGTTTCCAGTTGAAGTCAACACCATCACAAAAGAGAATGTGTTGACAAAGATCCCACTTTGAACTTGACTACTTGGAACCTAGGCTATCAACAAAATGTCAATACCAACCAGTTCCTTGGGTCCATTAGGTTCAACCATACCATAGCCAATTCCACTAAGTCAAAAAATGACTTTGTTACTTATCACTCAACACACTTATCAGAAGTATAAGGGGACAGAACAAGACAAAGATCCAGATGAATTTATCAAAGAATTTGAAGCCATTTCCTTTGCCAACAAGGAACATGACTCTACGGATTCCCTGCAAATTTTTCCAAGTCTGCTCCAAGAGAAAGCCCTGAGTTGGTATACCCATGGAACTCAAAAGGGCTTTACACTAGCTGATTGTGCAGACTTGCAAAATGGCTTCTTGGAACGATTCTAGGAAGTTAACTATGATACGAGTGTCCTTGTAGCACTCAATGATTTGGACCAAGGGAAGAAGGAAAAGTTTAGAGACTACTCTGAGTGGTTCATGGCTCTCTTGAACTGAGTCCCAAAGCAATCCGATGTGGTGGGTTACTGCGATGCCCAAGCCATCACATGGTTCTTTGGCGGACTCTTACCAAAGATTTGTATCTTTGCCAGGGAGAGGAATGTAACTTCCTTGGACAAAGAACTCAAACATGTCACCCGGTATGAGGTGGCCCTCTCTCACTTGTCCAGCAACCAAAGAAATCGGGAGAAGAAAGGCAAGAAGCCCAAAAGGAGAGCTTCTTGCAACACATCCCTTTCTTCAAAGGAATCCTCCACGTCTTTTAGTTCTTCTTTGGAATCCAAAGAAGATTCAAAGCCAAGGAGAATACAAAGAAGAGGAGGAAAGAAGCCAGTAACACCTCCAGCAAAGAATGCACAAAAGGTGAATCAAAAGTTGGAGATTCTTATTAAAGATTTTATGGATTTCAAGATCCAAAGAAAGCCTTCATCATTTGGCAGCCAAATGTATGGTGCACTACATGTGGTAAATCCGGCCATGCTAATACTGAGTGTTTGACTTGCACTACATTTTTTGTGCAACAAATTGATTGGGTTCTAGGTTGGGACCAAAGTGAGGAAGATGAGGTTGTGTACCAGACTCTTGAGATATAACTTCAAGCAAGCATATTGTATCAAGGTCCAAGGTATGGACCCAAGGAGTATAACAACAATGCCCCCCCACAAGGACTACCAATGGGTGGCCAAAATAAGCCTCAAAATGTTGCATCGGGTGCTTGTTATAATTGTGGCTCAATGGGACATTGGTCTCCAAACTGTCCGGAGCCAAGATGGTAAATTGGGTATGTCCCACTATGCAGAAATTATAAGGGATTGGGGCATACTAGAAACCAGTGCCCACAACGACCAAACCCAAAACTGCCAGTAAAGTATGTATAGACCTCAATTGAGCATGTTGTGCTAGGAAAAAGAGGATACTAATGTAAATTGTATAACACTTGAGGAGGAGAGGCCTCAAGAAGGGAGTCCGGCTTCAGAAGGTGAATGGCTAGACCTCAAAATTTGAAGGTTGAGACATGCTCGGGTAAGAAGAAGTGTGGTCTCAAAGAAGCAAGTACTACTTCTTTGTCTTCCCAAAAGGCAAAGAGGTTGCATCCAAAAGCTATTCTTTCTGCCAAGGAGGAAAAGATTCTAGCAAAAGCCAAAGCCAATGCTTTGCAGAAGGAAATCAATGAGCAGTACAGAGAACTTGGGAGATGAATTTGGAGGATAAGAAGACGGGGCCTCCTAAAGAAATCAATGAAGCAGTACAAAGAACTTGGGAGATGAGTTTGGAGGATAAGAAGATGGGACCTCTTGTGTTTCTGGCAGATATCAGATCCAAAGTAAAGGATCTAATCCAAGCCGAGGTAGGCAAACCCGAAGAACTTTAGGTTAAGACCGCTAGTACTCCAGTCACCATCTTAAAGCACCCCGAAGTCCGATTTGAACAAGGAGAGACTTCAAACCTGAAGACAAAGGTGAAGAAGATGAAGTTGGGAGGAGTCCCTCAATATGATATTGTGGCCGATTTGGCATCTACAAGTGCTAATGTCACATTTAAGCAATTGTAGAAGGACAACAAGCTATATAAGAAGCAGTTGAGTTTAGCCCTCAAGAAAGTAAGGGCAATGACCAAGAAAGACTTGCCCACAATTTATAGTACTGAACAAGAAGATTTGAGATCTCCCAAAGTGGATGCAGAGATCGCAGGCTGCATGATCACATCCATACCCATTGATTCAGGGTTGGGTGTGAATTTCATGATAGAAGACACTACACATTGATTGGGGTATATGACGTTTGAACCAACACCCCAAATTTTGAAATTTATGGATCAAACCAGGAGACGGCCTTTGGGCATGCTGTCAAATATTACTATAATCATTGGAAGGGTGCCCTTCAAGTTAAACTACATTATGTTGCTACCAATAACCAAAACTGGTTACGCTATGGTACCCATTTTTTTGTTTTTCTATGTTTATTAGTGTTTAAGAGAAGAAGTAAGCATTGGAAGTCAAATTGCGGACAAAGAATCGATGGAAGTAACTTTGGAAGACATCCGACAAAGATGATATCGGATCCGATGATGGAGTTACTCGGAAAAGGAGTACTACGAAAAAAGTCCAAAGAGCACCGTCTTTGGGTCGGAAGGCACAGAAGATACAAAGACCATTTAACAACCTTGGTACATGGCAGGAAAGTACATTTCAAGAAATGGCGGAGGCAAAAGAAGCATGTCTTGACAGTGATCGGGATTTGCATGCAGAAGAGAGAAAGTTGAAGTTCAAATTGACCGAAGAATGATTGCAATTCAGGGTAATATAAGATTGCAACAGCGCAAGGACAAGTTGAATGTGCCGAGTAAATTTCCAATCCCTTTGAGTAGTCTTCCTGCAGTAATGCATGTCCGGAAGCCCATAGAGAGTGAAATTTTCCAAAATCCCAAGGGAGTTAGAGTGTCTTGTCCAGGAGAGGGTATCATCTTCTAGCATCGTAGAACGAGAGAACAGATTATGGCAAAGAAGGTGGCCAATGCGCTCAAGGTGCGAGGTTTCACAATCCAAAGATTAGATGTAGTAGCTAGAATCAAAGTCTTGACTAGACTTTGTATTACTTTCTTAGCATGGAATTGGAATTTCAGTTTCCCGGGAGTGATGGCAGAAATCACTGCCAGTAATTGTGAGGAGGGTCCCGAGGTGGAAGGGAAGAGAGGCAATCTGGCTTAATGGACTGAGTTGGATTGGAGGTTAGTATTGGGGAGAGAAGCAAGAGAGCCGACGGGGATCACCTTCTATCGGAAGTGTGATGCTGCAAAGGAGACGGCGGAGATTCGCAACTTGTTTTTCGCTCCAAGAACGACAAATGGATACAAGGTGGAGTCCTATCGGGATCTGATTTGAAGAAGCATACTGGGGGCAATGATGGCCATGTTCAAGCCAGAACGAACCACCTATGTGAACATGCAGCAAGCCATTTTCTTCCACCAAATCTTTGCAGGAGTTCTAGTGAATTGGGCAAAGTGGTTCCATCACCGAACGAGGCAGATGGTGATTAATTGGCGAATGGGCTCTCCACTGCATTATTTTGCACCATTTGCAGCACATTTCTACTTCGGGTTGAACTTGCTGACCAAAGAGGAGAGTCATCATATGATGTCTCACGTTCATCTCGACTTACGATGAGAAGCAGACGAGGAAGAGCGCCAGTATATGCTGCATCTGTGAGCCAATGATGAGTATTTCTCAAAGACCAGACAGTGGAAGGTCAAAGAAATCACCAGTCCAAAGATGAAGAAATGCAGCAAACCCGAAGAAGCAAAGTCGCCTCCCACTCAAAGAAAGACTCGATGGCTGATTATGAAGAATACGAAGATGGTGAGAGATGCATTATCGGGATCAGAGTTTGAGGAAGAAACCGAGTCGCAAGAGGAGGAATCTGAAGAAGAGGAGATCACCTTAAAAAGTGAGGAGTCCGGAAGCGATAGCGAGAGAGAGCCAAAAGTTTAGCAATTGGTGGGGGTCAGCAAAGTTTGTCAGGCGATGGTGGTGAACAAGCCGAGACCAGAAGAGAAGGAGGAGTATCCAGCGGGGCCGAGTTCAAGAGGCAAAGACAAAGAAAGTATTGAAACGATGTCTCTGAAGATACAAAGATCGTGACTTTGGATGAAGGAGCCGATGACAGAGGTGAAGACTCAAGACAAAGATGATGATGAAGAGGAAGAGAACTTTGGTGGGATATTGTATTTGACAAAGGTGGTCACACCATTGCTGGAGCTACTGAAGGATCATTGGAAGGTAATTCCCTAAGATCGTAAGAAGGAGATGAATGAGTTGCAGGTGGTGATGCATTTGCTGAGTGAAGTGAAGGGGTTGTAGGAGCAACAAGTCTGAAGAAGTAAAGAAGTGGAAGAACTTTGGCAAGAGGAAGGCTTGACAAAGAAGACTCTTACAATGTTACAAGAAAGCTGCGATGTAAAAGAGAAAGAACTGCAGAGGCGAGCCGGAGAATTAACGGAATAGGCAATGTGGCTGAGCAAGATGAAGGAGGAAGTGAGTGATGTGCGCATCAAGAATGTCCATTTGAAGGCGATGACCATCGTAATGGAGCAGGAGTTGGATAGTTTGAAGAAGAGTGCAGCGGCAAAGGATCAAGCATGGCAGAGAGAGTTAGCAGCCAGGCAAGAAGAAGAGGAACGATTACAAGAACTTGTCAGGAGCACGGAAAGGCAGAGCACGTAGTATGCATAAGAGAAGAAGATGCTCATTGCGGAGTACAAAGATGAGTTGAAGATGTATCGTGAGGAGTTGAAGGTAGAACGTTCTTGAGGATATACATCAAAATCAGTGGGAGAAGTTGTGGGGAAGTTGAGAGCACTTCTCAGCACGGAGGCTGAAGGGAGATTGGAAGAAGCCCGCCTACATGAGTTGAAGTTACTTGTGTAGGAAACTCGAAAGAGAAAAGCCAAGGATGTGGATATGAACACCTTGTTGATCCGATTGAGAGAACGGGTAGATCGGAAGATGTTAGAAGTAGAGAATAATGTTAGTCTTTGATTAGATTTAGTTAATTCAGAGTTAGAGAAAATTTAGAATAGTGTGACAATGGAGCAAAAACCCGATGTTGCAGAAGTAGGAATTCAAGTGTCATCGGACTTGATAATTGACACGTTAGAGAAGAGTGGGTCAAGAGATAGAGAGTTAGATAAGTCACTCCTTAGCGCAATTGTAGTTCCTAGTGTAGAAGTCGTAGAAATAGTGAAGGAATTGGTAGAATTAGCTATACCCAAAGAAGGAGAAGTAATAAGAAGATCATTGGGTTTGGAAGCCGATGATGAGTTAGACATCGGATCGGGATAAGTATCAATTTTGAGATAGGAAGAGGCAGATATGAAGAGTAGATTATCAATTGGGATCTACAGGTAGGAAAAGATGTTAGGAAGCAGTGCATAGGTAGGAAGAACTGCTATTTGCTTCAGTATTTAAGGGGAGCATTTGCAGTCTTATGTTATTCAGTATTCATATTTCTGAAGATAGATAAAGCGAAGTGTTGTTCTCAGTGCTCGTCGCTTAAGCTTAATTTCGATTGTCAATTTTGTGTTTGTAGTTGTGAGTGTGTGGACAATTCTGAAGAGCAAGTCAGTGTGTTTGTAGATGTTGGAATCTACAGCCTTGATCTTCATTTTATGTGTTTGATCTTGAGTGAAGTGCATCGGAGCAATGCCTTGACAGATCTGAGAGGAATTGTAGTGTTGGTAGTATTTTGCATTTGTGAGTGCAACACGAAGTTGATGTGAAGCAATTTTGATTGAGAAAGTTGTGCCTTCAGTGGAGGGGTGGAACACAATTCTGAGGCAAAATCATTCTTTGCAGTGAAGTGCCGTCTTTGGAAGAATCTGAATCATCACAATCAAGAGTTGTTTGGACAAAATTTGCTATGATGTGATTATGTGTGTGTATTCGTGACAAGTTGTCAAGATTGTGAGTTATTACTCTCTTCTAGGTGTAGTTTCTACCTGAGAGATTAAAGAAGAAACCAAGAAGAATTGCAATTGTGACTTTTGACTTTGTATTAGGACATTTCTGAATAGTATCTCTGCGGGAACGAACTTTACTTACCTGATTACCACAAAAGTGATATTTGCCGGGTTGTCACACCCTCTCTTGATCCAAAGACCCTAGTTGTACAGTGCTTAGGTTATTGTGGATTAGCACCAGCAAAAGCTAAGGTTCAAGGACATCTCATCCAAAGATCAGAAGTTGGTGACGGTGAGTTGTCCAAAGGTTCCCCACCTCGGGGAAACAACATCATCAAAAGATGAAGATGAATCCGAAGATTCATCATCTTCATCTTCAAGAGACTCCAAAGATGAAGTCCAAGTCAACGACTTGGAATGCTACAAGGTAGAGGTCAAAAACAAAGACCCTCATGACATTACCTCCGGTGAAACAACTTGGAGGAAGGAGGTTTGATTGCAGTTTGACTAGGATTAAGCTAAGTAAGCCATGTTAAAGGAGTCATCAACCTCGATGACTGTCAAGATGTTGTCTTGACTGAAGGAAAAATCTTAAAATTTATGAAGATAGTGACTTTGGAGGAGTTGGCAGGATACACTGCCTTGTTTATAGAATTCAAGAATGTATTCATGTAGTCTATTGATCAAATGCCGAGTATTCCACAAGAATTTGGAGAACATCAGATTGATCTGGTTGAAGGTGCAGTTCAAGTTTGGCAAAGACAATACCGCCTGATCTCAATGTACTTGCTCTTGGTCAAAGATGAAATCAACAAGTACCTAGGGGCCGGAATAATCTTTTCCTATCTTAAGTAGTGAGTGGGTCTTACCCATTGTCATTTTACCAAAGAAGAAAACTAGGAAAATTTGAGTGTGCCAAGATTTTTGCAAGCTGAATGCAATCACACAAAAGGATCATGATCTCTTTCCATTTACCGATACCATTTTTGGACCAAGTAGCTAGTCATCCCTGCTGCAATTTTCTTGATGGATTTTCAAGGTATAATCAAGTATCCATTTGAGAAGAAGACAAGGATAAAACTACATTCACCAATGATTAGGGCACTTTTGCTTACAATCAAATGCCCTTTGGGTTGTGTAATGCCCCCGCTACTTTCCAACTGATGATGAATGCAATCTTCAAGGATTTTCTGCACAAATTTGTGGAAGTCTTCATTGATGACTTTTGTGTGTTTAGGCAAAGGGATGTACTACCTTTGCCAAACTTTTGGAAGGTGTCATTTTGTTGGTTTGTCATAACACCTGAAGAAATGCTTCTTTGCAATGAAGGAGGGCATTCTTCTGGGGCATCAAGTGTCAAGCCGAGGTATTGAAGTCAATGTTGAGAAGGTAAAAGTTATCTCAACTTTGGAATCCCCAAAAAACATTGTGGAGCTAAAAGCCTTCTTAGGACCTGTCAGATACTACAGATGCTTTGTTTCAAACTATGTGGTGCTTGCGGCACCCCTTACAAAGCTTCTGAAGAAGTTCAAAGACTACTTGTGGGAAGTAGAAAAAGAGGAAGCTTTCCAAGTATTGAAGAAGAAACTGGTTGAAGCGCCAATTATGAGGGCTTTGAATTAGGATGCCCGTTTTCATGTGTATGTGGACACTTTGTCCATGGCAATTGGAGTCATCTTAAGTCAAAAGGATGAGAAGAAGAAGGACTACCCAATTTATTATGCCAGCCAACAATTATCAATTTCAGAAAAGAACTGTTTGATGACTGAAAGAGAAGCACTCAGAATGGTTTATGCCTACAAGAAGTTTCACCACTACTTGTTGGGATACGAGTTTGTCTTCTATGTTGACCATTATGCATTGCAACATTTGGTCAAGAAGGCAAACTTGTCCGGGTGGATTGCAAGATAGATCTTGTTGTTACAAGAGTTCACATAGACTACACAAGTAAGGAAGGGAGCTTTGCATTTGAATGTGGACTTCCTATCCAAGTTAGAAACTCAAGACAAAGACTTGGAAGTTGATGATCAGTTTCTTGATGAAGAGCTATATCATTTAATGGCTATGCAAAGTACAAGTTATGTGGCCAAGTATCACTATCTGCATACTTGTCATTGTCCTGAGGGGATGGACCCGGAGCAAAGGGTAGTCTTCCTCAAGAAGATGTGATTATACCAACTAAAACACAACATTTTATTTAAGCTAGGTGAAGATGAAGTACTTTGGAGATACTTGAAGGCATACTCGGAAGAGTCATTGAGTGCTTACACTCTGAAGCATTGAGAGGACACTATGCCCTAAAGAATAGTGTGAAGAAAATCCTTTCAGCAAGGTATTAGTGGCCTACAATGTATAAAGACACACCCATATTCAAAGTTGTGATGCTTGTCAAAGAACAGGAAAACCGACGGCTATTTCTCAATGGCCTTTGAGACCAATTTTGCCATTGGCTCCATTTGAGAAATGGGGTATTGATTTTGTGGGTCCAATTCAACCAATGACCCAAGTCACAAGGAAGAGATACATCTTGGTATGCACTGATTATGCTTCCAAGATGGTAGAAGCAAAAGCAACGGAGAGATGATGTGGAGACAATTGCAAAATTTTTCTTCCGAAACATCAGTTCACATTACGGGTGTCCTCTAGAATTGGTCAGTGATTGGGGAACTCATTTTTTGAACTCCATGGTGGAAGTACTAACCAAGTACTTCCAGATTAAACATTGGAAGGCAACTCCCTATAATCCAAAAGCAAATGGACTAATGGAAAAAGCCAATGGATTGTTGTGTAAAATTTTGAACACGATGATAGTGAAGTATGCCTATGATTGGGGCAAAAAGTTACCTGCAGCTTTGTGGGCATACCAAACAACTAAAAAGACAACAAAAAAACAAACTCCATATTTCCTAACATATGGATTACATCCCATACTCCTAATTGAATTTGAAGAACCATCATATCGGATTCTTTGCAAAGAATGATTGTTGGAGGAAGAAAGCCAAGATCTTTGGATCCATAGACTGATGTGGTTAGAAGAGAAAAGGGATGATGCAATGCAAGAACAAAGGAAGTGCAAGAACAAAGGAAGGGCAAGCATGATAAAAGAATCAAGCTTGTGGCTGTTCAGGAGGGTGATTTGGTGTTGTTATATGACAATTGCCAAATATTTTTGCTAGGCAAACTCCATTTAAGGTGGATGGGGCCATACCTTGCCATGCACATATATGCCAATAGCTCTATTCAACTTGCAGACCTGGAAGGCAATCCTTTTGCCACTCGAGTAAACGGGTGGAGAGTTAGAAAATATTGGACCACGGACCTAACTTTGTATAAAGAACCGGTTGTCAATGTTTGTAGGGATACTCACATTTGAGGGAGGAGGTATGTGGTACCCACATTTTTCAGTTTTGGATGGTTTTATAAAGTTTTCAAGAAGAAGTATGTTAGTAAAGCCAAAGGAGGGCTAAATGGGAAGGAAGATAAGAAGAAGCATGTGTTTGGGCCAAACCCAAAGTAGACCTCGAGTCAAGTCCGAAGGACTTGAGATAGATGAGAGAGAAAGATGAAGAAGGGGACTTTGTATCGGATAGCGTGGCCTGATCCAAAGAACTTATAAAAAACTTCTTTGGGGTTTGCCAATCAAGAAAGTACACGGGAAGAAAGTGACAAACTCGAGATCAAGAAGTTCTTGATTGTGACAAGACACAAACTCACAAAATCGGTGACTGGAGCACAAAAGTACCTAAAGAATGACCAAGCAACACAAGACTATAAAATCAAGAGTTCTGCAAGGAAGCAATGCAATGTCTAGATGCTACCTTGTCCCTATTCAGAGTCAACCCAGGGAAATGCAAATTGCAAATTGCAAATTCACAAGAAGAAGAGTGGGTTAGGATCTCGGGAACAATCATCCACAAGAAGAGAGTGAGGAAACACACAATGGCCCCAAAAGTGAGTAAGCAAAGTGCAAGGAGAGGATTTGCAGTGCATAGATTATATGTAGTGGTAAGCATCGATGTCTTAGTGAAGCTTCGTATCACCTTCCCGGCCTGGAACTAGAATTTTAGTTTTCCAAGTTTCATGGTAGAAATCACAGCAAGTGATTGCAAGGATGGGCCAAAGCACAAGGGGAAGGGAGAAAATCTGGCTTGATGGACTGAATTGGATTGGAGAATAGTCTTGGGTAGAGAAGTAGGAGAGATAGGAGGTACCACCTTCTATTGGAAGTGTGATGCCTCAATAGAGACTGCCAAGGTGAGAAATTCTTTCAATCAACCTTGCACCAAGAATGGGTATAAGGTGGATAGCTATAGAGACCTTGAGAAGAGAGGGATTGTAAATGCAATGATGGCAATGTTCAAGCCGGAGCGAACCACCTATGTCACGATGCAACAAGTGGTGTTCTTTCACCAAATGTATGCAGGAGAAGTAGTAGACTGGGCAAAATGTCTACATGAGCACATGGGGCAGATGATTTTGAGTTGGAGGATGGACATGCCACCACATTACTTTGTGCCCTTCACAACTCATTTCTATTTTGGGCTTAATTTATTGATTTTAGAGGAGAGGAACTGAATGCAATCACACTTTTATCCAGATATGCGCAAGGAGGCGGATGCTAATGAACAATACTATATGGAGAGAGTGTGAGAAGGGGACGAGTACTACAAGAACAGTGGGAAGGAGAGAATTGTAACAATTAACATCCCGAGGGCAAGGAAGAGAACTAAGCTTGAAAGTTGCCTGGTGGCAATACAACCACCAAAGATGCAAAAGATTAACCTGAAGGTAGTGGTGGTGAAAGCAAAGGAATTGACTCTAGAAGAAGAAGGGGAGTCCAAAGGAGGAATTGAGTCAAAGGGAGAAGCTTTGGGAGGAGAAGAAGAGTTCACACTACAAAGTGAAGAATCAAGTAGTGGCAATGAAGGCAAGGTGGAAATTCAGCAAACCCAAAGATGGAGTGTGTATACAAGGAAGCTTAGTCCATAGGTCTCCACTATCAAGCGAGGATGTGAGAAGAAGGAGGAAGAAGGAGTCTTGGCATGTCCAAGAATTGCTCGGGGAAAAGAAGTGTGCATGCAGTCAAGGTGGGGCCTAGTAAAGTCACCACAGAAGAGGAAGAGAGCTCGGATGAGGAAACCTTGAAGGTACAAAGATCATGACTTTGGGGTAAGGTGCCAGTAGGAGAGTTGCCTGTAGAGGAAGATGAAGTCTGGGCCGATGACAAAAAGTGCAACAGAGTAGAGTATCTATCAAAGGTTGTGTGTCTGTTGTTGTTGTTTCTATAGTAGAAGAAAGAAGAGATAGTGTAATACCAAGAGCTAGCCATATGCTCTAGATTTGAAAGTTGGTTTGGTATCATCTAGAATGATGTTACACATGATGGTCAAAATAGATCAGATAGAAGTATCACCAAAAGAGTACTTTTACTAATAAGGCAAAAACCAAAATAGACTTGAAAACCTTAGAACCAATAGCTAGACATATGATTTAAAGGTGAGAATTGGTTTGGTAACATCTAGAAGGATGTTACACATGACGGACTAAATAGATCAGAAAGAGATATCACCAAAAGGGGACTTCTACTAATAGAGTAGGAACCGAAATATGCCTAAAATCTTTGAAGGCAATTTTGGATGCCTAAACAAATGAATTAGGCCTCAAAAATGTGCAGATTCATTCCCTAATGGAAGAATGGCTAGCCTTCCCTCCCCCTGCTTTGTCTCGTTGAGAGCTTTCCAATGGTACCTTAACCACATGATTTTGAGATTCCTACAGGAAGATTCCTTAAAATATTCCCTCTGGTCAAAGCTTGTTTGACCAACCAGATAGGACTTAGACCGACATGTCACACATCCAAGTAAGTAATCCAAGGGTAGAGCTTGATGACATGTCACCTATCTGTGTGCCTAATCCTATGGTGGAGCTTCCTTGGAGTAGATCCTCTTTGTCTATTTAATAAAGAGAAGGTGGTCCTTTGAGGCATCAAATTTTTGAGTGTGAACTCTGTGTTTTCTCTCTTCTCTTGTCCTCAGAGTATTACAGATGGCAAGTGCTAACCCCGACTTGCAAGATGAGTTAGCAGTAGTAGAGAAGTGGAGTGCAAAAACCTCATTATTGAGAAGCAAGCTAACGAGAGTAGAGATCGGAGCCAAAAAACTTTGGGTGGAGGAGATTCTTTGGAGTAAGCATCTCGAAGCAACAAGGGAGGGTTTGGTGAAGTGTCACAAAGAAGCTAAGGAGAAGATGGCATTGGTAGAGGTGCTAAAGGGGGAACTTGCTGATGCACGAGTAGAATTAATACATTCAAAGGCAAGTGTAGCAATAATGGAGCAAGAGTTGTAGAGTCTAAAGGAGAAGGCCGTTAAGAAAGATCAAGCCTGGCAGTGGGAGTTAGCAAAACATGGTAGTGAAGAAGATTGATTGCATGGATTGTTGAGGGTGGCGGAAGAACAAGTTGTAGTAAATTAACAAGAGAAGGAGACAATGAAGGCTAAGTTTGAGGCCAAATTATAGATGCATCAAAATGAATTGGAGGAAGAAATAAGGAAGGAGAAGCTTGATATAGTGGGGGAAGCCAATGATGTAGCAGGAGTGGTAAACAAGATAAAGGTGATGCTCAGCACAGAGGTCAAATAGAAATTGGAAGAAGCCAGGTTGCATGAGTTGAAGTTGTTGGTGTAGAAGACACAGAAGAGGAACACAAAGGACACAAAGCTAAATAATTTGTTAATTCATGTGCGAGAATGAGTAGATAGGAAAATGTTAGAAGAAGGAGACAATGTGTGTCTTAGATTAGATCTTGTTAAGACGGAGTTGGATAAACTTCATAGTGAAGTGTACGTAGTTAGAAGACCTGAAGTAAGTGAGGTAGGAGTTCAAGTGTGTTTGGACCCACTACTTGAAATATTAGAGAATGATGGGTCAGAGGCTAAAGAGTTAGGAAGATTACCCATGACCTCAATTGTAGGTTGTAGTGAAGAAATTGTAGAAGTAGAAGAATTTGGGGTAGAATTGAGTAGAACTAAAGAGGGAGAAATTCTCAAAAGAACATCGGGATTGGAAGCCAAAGTCAAAGTTGACATCGGATCGGATTAAAAACAGATTGAGATATGAAGAGGCAAATATGAAGAGGTCCATTGTCATTTTGAATCTATAGGTAGGAAAAGTTGTTGTAGAATGGTATAGTTGTTAGCAACTATCGATTGCTCTACTATTTAAAGGAGGAATTTGCAGTATGATGTTGTTCAATGCTCATAATTTTGAGAATAAATAAAGCAAAGTTCTGTGAAGCAATGCTCGTCGCTTGAGCTTAATTCCGAGTATCAACTTTATGTTTGTGTTTGTGAGTGTTTGGAGAATTTTGAAGTGCATGTGTATGTTTGTTGGATGTTGGATTCTGCAACCTTAATCTTCATTCTATGTGTGTGATACTAAGTGAAGTGCACTTGGAGCAATACCTTGATAGATCTGAGAGGAATTGTAGTGTTGGTAGTATTCTAAAATTGTGAGTGTAGCATAGTGTTGATATGAAGTAATATTGATCAAGGAATTTGTGCCTTCAGTGGAGGGGTGGAACACAATTTTGAGGCCAAGTCATTTTGCAATGAAGTGCTATTTTTGGGAGAGACTGATTCATCACAATCAAGATTGTTTGGAAAGATTTTATGGAGTTGTGATTAAGTGTGACGTATTTGTGAGACAAGACTATGAACCTGTGCTTGTTACTCTCTTTTGGGTGTAGTTGCTACATGAGAGATTAAAGACGCAACCAAGAAGAACCAATTTGGTTACTTTGCTTTGTATTTCATCATTCTGACTAGCATCTCTATAAGAACAAACTTTACTTACTTGATTACCTCAAAAGTGATATTTTCCGAGTTGTCACAATAATGATGTGCAATGTTTAAAGGGTAACATTCTACAAGTAAGGATCTACCAAGTGCAATAGAGAATTTTTTTTGATTGGGAAAATGTGAAAATTTTGAAGTCACAAATCTCCTGTGAGACAAATCCTCTTAGCCTCATGTCAGCTGGATGGAGCAACAAAACTATAGTGACTATTTTTAGTGGAGCAAAATCATTGGCAATTTTTTTCTCCAATTTTGACATGGGAAGTCTTCAAGAGGATGGTCATTAGGCAATTCCAAGTGATGAATCTTGCACTTATTGCATGAGATTGATTGGCAGAATTAAGGCAGATTAGTTCAATGAGAATTTACATTTCCCAATTCTAGAATGCCACAATGTTGATTCCATACATACAAGAAAGTGAAGCTTTGGATCAGTTTATGAGAGGTTTGAAATCACACACCAAATTGGAAGTAACCATATGCAAATCCAAGCATCTTGAAGAAGCCATGCAAATGGTTTAGCGCTTTGATTCCTTGGTTACCATGAATTTTTCTTGACCTAGCCTCCATAGAACATGCAAATGCCCCAAGCACGGGGACAAGCCAACACTATGGAGATTTATGTTATCCAATGGAGACCACTTGGCATAGAGGACCACAAGTAGTTGTGTCAAAATAGTGGTTGCTTCTATTGTCACCAAATTGGACATCATATTGCTTAATGTTCACTTTGGAATGTATAACCTTGACAAGTTGCCCAAATGGAGCTTGAGGAGCATGATGATATGGGGAACAAAGATTTCCAATAGGAGATATCAAGCCACTTATTTGGAACCTAATTAGTTCCAATGGGATTGAAGGGTCAACCTATGCAAGTGTGACAACCCAATGTTGACATACTAATAGTATAATTTGTAAGAATAGGTTGTTCCCTCAAGGAGACTGTTTGGAAATGGTTAGGATTGAAAGAAATGTGTCACTTTGTCACAATTTGTCTATTTTTATGTCTTTATCCTCTTAAGTAGAACAATTCTTAAAAGAGGAGGTATTCTATATTGTACCACCCCATGGTGACACAATATAGAAAAAGTCAACCAATCAAATCATATTCACAAAAGATATTCTATTAAGTTGGCTCCTATAGGTGATGGTCTAGTTTGTCTTGAAGGTCCTTTCCGTTGCAATTACCTATATCATATATACCACAATGTAAATGATAATGTTCTACCCTTCCCAAAAGGCATTCCTCATTGTTATACTATAGGTTTTCATTAAAGATAGCACTTCACAATGCTCATAGCCCTTATGGCTAGTCAATGCATAGCCTTGATTCTTCAAAATAGTGAGGGATCCAACATCTTAGTTAAGCTTGATTGCCATCTTGGACCTCATCATTTGCATTTTTATTTTGAATTCCTCTCCATTACTCCACTCAATGATCACAAAACATACACAATATTGACATTGATGCGCTAAGGATCATGGAGGTCCTCATTGCACCTTCTCTAATACAAAATCCAATTCATATGCACAAAGGCAATTGCAAATGAGCCTACACAAATATGGACAATGAAATGACAAGGCTAGAAATTTCATAGGCTTGAACTTGTATCATGTCAAGTGATTCTTCTTACACCTTCTACTACAAAAAGATGGAGTGCATCTATAGTTGTGCAGTGTCACAATCCCCAAGTTAGCTCTCATCAAGACTAACCCTAATGTACCTATTTTATCATACTAAATTTATGTTGTGATGGTGCTACCTCTAGAGTGTGCCTACAACATACTCTACCAATCACAAAACTCTAGCTAGACATCAAAAGAATGGTCCCAATGACATGACACTAGCAAAATTGTCTTACTCTACATGATTGTTGTCATCCCTTAGTTTATATGCACATTGTTGCACAAGAGTGGTGCCACCTCTCCAACATCTTGTCCTGGATGACATGCCATCATTGTGATGCTTGACTTTGATGGTCTCCTACCATAATGATGTTTGACTCTGATGACATGATGCTCTTGATGGTCATGACATGACAACTGCATCTTGAGGGTGACTTATTGTACATTTATACACTTGTAATTACATGGTTGAAACTACTTCCTTGACCTTCTTGGCCTCCTTGATTCATCTCCTCCTTTGCATCTTTAGATCAGTTCATTCGTATGCTCATTATACTCCTCAAGTTCTTGGCTGACCTTGATCAAGACACTCTTAAATTTTTTCTTGCTTCCATAGCCTCTTATCCAATTTAGTCAATTGCTTGGTTGAATACTTCTTTGCCTCCAAAGCATGTATTTCCAACTTCAAATTCCATAGTTTCACGTGATGACCCTAAGTCAAAGCTGCCACTTCTACTTGAGCCTTAAAGCAATTCATGATATCCTCCAGTACTAAGATTACTCATGTTTGCTCTTCATTCATTGCATCACGTATGGACTGCAATTCCATATCCATCTGTTGCTTGACCTACATGAAAATTATCTACTCATGTTTTCCATGATTACTTACAATTGTGGTCAATTCCTCAATGTGCATTTGGGCCTTTTCAACATCTATGTTGAGTGCCTACTTTTCCTTGAGAGATGCTACCTCCCCATCCCTAGCACTCAACTACTCCTTGTGCTTCTCTTTCATCTCCTCCATATGACACTTGGACCTCCCCTTAATGGTTAGTAAGTTGGAGTCCAATTGGGAGACTTGTTATTGTATCTTGATATCTCTTCCTTCATTAGGGCCATTTTTTCTTCCTTCTTGTGCAACTTCTCTTCCTAGGCCACCTTGTAATCCACAAATGGCTTCTCTTTTTAATATAACCTACCTCATTGCTACAAGCTTAGCCTTGACTTGGCACAACTCCACTTAGTACCATTCCATCATGGCAATGTTATCCTTCTTCCACACCTTCTAGTTCATTGACAAGGCATTGTGCTCTCCTCTTGCCCTTCATAGCTCCACATCCTTGCCTACAAGAGTAGTCTCCAATTCCCAAACTATTTCTCTACTCCTAGCTTCTCCCAAATAGCCCTATGAATTGATAGTGTAGAAACTTTATTGAGTGTTTTTTATCTATCATGGTTGGGTTAATCTCTTAGTAAGCAAGCAATAGGTCTTCCATGGATTTTAGCACCAGCTCCAACATATGAATAATCTAGGTTGACAAGGGTGGGCAATTCATAGGGTAATTAAGTTCTAGATCCTCATAGGCTGGTGGGGCCAAATTGCATCTTGCCTCTTCTTATTGCAATGTTGAGGTCGCTTCCCTTTCCTTAGTAGTTGCCATGATCTTAGTAGCAACAAATGAAGCCAAAAGCATTTCATCCAAGTCCAAGGATAATCATTTTCTTGGACCCTTACCCTTTTATTCACTTTAGAATCTCCTCCCATGCAATTATGATGGCATCATTTGGGCATTCTCAAGCACAAGTTCTTAGGTAGAGTCGCCACTTGTTGTTCTATTGAAAGTGAGGCAATCCAAATCCACATTGTCTTCAATCTTGGTGTGGAGGAGAGGTCTTATTTACCTACAACTAGGATATCAGGGTATTCTCCTCCTTGTCCACCATGCCTTCTCCTCTTCTTTGGTAGCGGATTGGTCTAGTACTCCCAACTCCACCATGGCCATAAAGGTGGATTGTACCTCCATGCCCTACTCCACATTGCCTCCTTTGGTTTTGGAAGACAATTCTTTTAGAGAGAAAGAAGTTTCCCACTCAAGAGGTGCTACCTCCACAACTGGTGACAATTCCTTCTCCACACTAACTTGGTGTTCTTCTACAGGGGTAATTCCTTGTGTGTTATGGTCATTCCCACCTTACTTTCCAATCCTATTTGCCCTTGGATTGGAGTTCTCTTCATCCAAAGATTCCACAACCTAGGGATTAGGCTGGTGTCTCTTTGCTATCTTGACCAATTGCTATGGTTCCCTTCTATTTGCTTGTGCTTGCTCTTGCAACCCTATTGATTGGCACTCTTCACTCTTCATCCAATCTTTTGATACTTGAGAAATGCATCTTTGTATTCCTTGGTCTCTTTTGCATGTTGGAGCTAAACTAAATAATATCCCCTAGGGTAGTAATGTGTTGGGAAGAATGATTGTTCTTCCTTCTTCAAAAGCCTCATCTAGATATAAAAGTGCAAGACAAATAGAGAGAGAAAAGTGCTACCTCAAGTGCAATGATAAAACACCTTTGTCCAATCCATGGGTCTTCCTTCATGTAACAATTGGAAGAAGGTGGAATACCTATTGTTGGTGTAAGTTGTCTTTGTTGATTTAAACAGCTTCGTGAGCAAGGTCATTGTGGTATGCCTGGAAGGTTATTGTACCCATTCACTTTACTGCAATTCCTTGTCTTGGCATACTTAAACAAGGCTTCAAATTTCCTTGTCATCTCCTCCATTGGCCACTCTTGGTTGAGGTACATTGTTCCAAGAGTAGAGTTGGACCCAAGAACCTACTACTATTGCTCCTACATCCAAGCAAACATATTGCCGTGCAAGTCGGTGAAGTTTGGATTCTTCTTCTCTTTAATCTCCAACACCACTAGGAGATAAGTAAAGTCCTAAATCAATAGCAATAATTATAAATGCTAAGAATTTAGAAACTTCATGTAGTAGTCATGCACTCATTTCTCCACTCTAAGAGAATGGAAGGCAACTACAACTATAGCCCTCTTCTTTTGTGGAGACATTGTAGTGCCCAACGCTTCAAGTCTCAATTCATACAATTGCCTTTGCACTCTATTGCTCCTTGTCATTTTTTCACATAGTCTCTTGTGTTAAACATCAAGACTAAAGACTATTTCCAACAAGGTCACCTTATACATGTCAATGAATTGCCTCGTGAACATTGGAGCTAGTGTAAATTCAATTGATTGAAACTTACCTCCTCCCAAGATGAGATGTTTCAACTTTCAAATGGCCCACTTTTTATTTTAGCAATCATCATTGGTGAAACATCATTGTTCCCATATGTGTGAAGTGGCATAAGGAACTATGGCAACCAAAACTGTTTCTTCATCCTACATGGCAGCAATTGCTCATGGGAAGTCAAACCACTAAAGATTGATTGCCAAATATTGACATGTGAGCTGGCTTGCTCTAACTCAAGATGAACATCTCATGCTTATAAATATCACACACCATGGACTACAAAGGCAAGAAACCCCAACTCCATCACACTTTTCCAAGGCTAGAACTCCAAGACTCAAAACATTGCTCATTAGAGAACTCAATGAGAGAGAGATAGTTGCAAATGAAAGGATGATAAGGCTTGTGGGCCAAATAGCTCTCAACTCCCTCCTCAAAGTCAAATAATTAAGAATAATACCAAGTCAATATAGTAAAAGATAAAAATAATAGTGCTCACTGTTTTCCCTTCCTCTAGCTGATCATGACTAATATAGAAGCTTATCTAAACTCTATATAGATAATATTTCTCCACTACTTGCAATACCAAATGTAATATCCCTATAGAGTATACATGTACCAATGTGTGTTATAGACATGTCAATCTGTACTCATGATCATGATAGTGTTTGTGGTATCATGGTCAGGATTGTCATTGTTATTGTGGTCTTAGGACAACCTCATTCCAACAATATCTTCTCCTAGTGTTGATTGCACATTTAATGTATTTTTTTGGGTGATTGGGGTATAAGCCCTAAGTCCTATTTTCTAACTTTATTCTAATCTAGTTACTTAACTAATTGCAAGGAAAAAACAAGAAAATCTATATAAGGAGATGTAAAGTGGGCTACTAGAACAAGTTTGATTCACTTGCAAAGTATGATATCCAATTGTGGTTGTAAAATATCTTGGTCGACTTTAGGACTTGTGAGAACTACATGTCCATGTAATTAACAAAGGAATAAGATGTTGATAAAAGCTTGTATTAGGCAAGAAATTGATGATGGTGGATGGTAGAAAGTATCTGCATTCCGAACCTCACAACCTATTGCATTCAAAATTAGTAAAGAGTATTCCAAGTTCATAAGATTTGTAGTCACACCTTTACTCTATGATATCATTCTAGGTCTTCCTTGGCTTGAACATCATAAGGTTCAATTTGATTGGACTTGATGCCAAATTCAAGTACAACAAGAAGGTAAGAATTACTGATTAGATTGTTTGGCATCTTTGAGTTAGACATCTAAACATACTCAATCCCAAGATGGGAAATTTGTCAATATAGTAGTTATAGAGTAAGCTTTGGAGGAAGATATTCTTATTTTTGTAGGGTGGATCAAACTTGTTGCACATAGAGACTTTGATGAGGATCAAAAGCCAATGGTTGATCAAATAGTTCAAGAGTTTGCAGATGTGTTTCTAGATGATCTTTTAAAAAGAATACCCTTAATTGAGGTATGCCTTTCAAGATCAAACAATTGCTCAAGAGTACTCCAATGAACAGACCAATCTATTGACTCTCACCAAAGGAGTTAGAGGAACTTTGAACTACATTGACCAAGTTATTAGAGAAGGATTTCATACAATATAGTACATTCTACGGGGAGCACTAATACTCTTTGTACCAAAGAAGGATGGAGAGCTTCAATTTTTGTATTGACTACTATCTTGGAGTGCAAGTCTGCAATCCTTCTACGGGAATCTTTAGGTGTGAACCCATCTATGAGAAGTCCCAACTAAGGACTGTAATTAGGAATCAATAGTACTCCATCAAGTTAGATTAGAATTATCTGAGAAAACATCTAACAAACTAGATAGAGGTAGCATGAAAAGGGATGGTGGCCAAATGTTAGCGTAACAATTAGGGCCAAAGTAACATTTGTTTTAGGTTTAGCATAGATATTTAAGAGAGATAGAACTTCATAGGTGGGGGGTTTTTAGTTTCTATCTTGAACTATGAGCCGGCCTATCTCTCACTCAAGATGAACCTCTTATGGCTATTATGGTATTGTACCATCGACTAAGAAGATAAAGAACCCCAACTCCATCATACTCCTCCAAGGCTAACACTCTAAGACTCAAGATATTGCTCACTAGAGAACTCAATGAGAGAGAGATAGTTGCAAAAGAAAGGATGACTAATATCTCCTCACTCTTAATTTATATACTTATGAAATAGTTACAAACCAAAGTTACTAATTACTAGAGTAACTCAAGTTACTAAGCTAAAAGTCAAATAATGTCAAAAAGCTAAAGGAATATCCATACTCATGGGGATATTCTCCTAAGCATGTAGTATTATCCTGCTCCAACCACTAAGTCAAGGATTCATTCACATGGGCTATCCTTGGACTATAAAAGAATCCAAAACAAAAAGGCTTGTGGGTCCAAGAGTTCTCAACTCTTTCCTCAAAGCCAAACACCTAGGAATAATACCAAATCAACACATTAGAATCCAAAATAGTGGAGCTCATCTTTTCTACTTCCTCTAAAGTAAGATCCCCTCTATCTTAACTATGACTAACTTTAGCTAATCATGACTAAGGTAGAACCATCCTTTATCTCTATTGAAATAATATCTCTCAAGCATTTGTAAAATCAAACTAAATATCACAATAACACACACATGCACTAATGGATATTATATTTACCCCCAAACTAAGTTTTTACTTTGTCCTCAAAGTGAAGGTCTCTCTACTTTTTATGATATATTTCAACTTATCATGGATAATCATATCAAAGTGTCTTCCTCCCAACTCCATAAGATCATAGGTGTCATTGCTCCACACCTTCTGCACTATGAAAGGTTTAGAGTACTTAGGCAAAAGCTTCTTTTGCACCCTCTTGAATTAAATGGAATCAAACAACATTACCCAATCACCTTCTTTGAAAGGCTCCACCTTCTTCTTGCCTTGCCTCTTGTCATAGCTCTCCTTTTTTTCCTTTGCTCCACTCAAACCATAGCAATTGCTCTTGCCTTTCCAATTCCATGAGTTGATCCTCTCTTGATTTCTCTACATCACCTCCTTGTGGTTTTTTCAATCTCCTATGAATACTCTGGAAGGTAAGAAGATCAAAGTAAATAGGAAAAATAGACTCAATACCATATACCAATTGAAATGGAGAATATTATCAATGGAAGTCTTCATGGTTATCCTATACTCCGACAAAATTGTAGGAATCCTCTTGTCTCAATGATGTTAAGCACCCTCCATTTAACATCATACACAAGGTCTGATTGGTTCTCTCTGCCAAGCCATTGGAGTTTGGTTTATAGGAGGTAGTTACTCTATATGTGCTAGAGAAATGTCATAGCATGATTGTAGTGATGCATCTTGTAAACTCTCCTCCTCTATCACAAACTACCTCCAAAGGGCACTCAAACCTAGTGATAATGTATTCATAAAGAAATCTCCCAACTTCATCTTCATTATTGTCCCTCAATGGTCTAGCCTCGACCCACTTAGTAGGATAATCAATAACTACCACAATATACAAATTGTTCCTTAAGGTTCTATTGAGAGGACCTACAAAATCAATTCCCCCCTTCTCAAAAGGTCATAGCAATGGAATTGATATAAGAGATGGAATGGAGGTAGACTTTCTAGCAAAAGTTTGACAAACATGACAAGTTTTGCAATACTCAAGATAATCCTTGAAAATCCCTCTCCAATAATAACTTGCATCTACAATCTTGAAAGTAGTCACCTTTCTTGCAAAGTGTCCTCCACACAATAAACCTTCATCAAACTCCTTTATGAGTAAGATAGACTCTTCCTTACCCACTACTCTTTGAAGTAGACTATCTACTCCTTGATGAAAAAGAATATCCTCCACCATTGTGTAAGGTCTAAATCTTGCTACAAGGGCCTTCCTCTCCCGAGCATGCATCCCTTGTGGATACTTACCTCTTGTGATAAAGTCCACAATCTCCTTGTACTCCATTGGAATCTCTTGAGTGACTGAGATTATCATGAGCTCCTCATCCAAGAAGGAATCATCCATTGGCTCATCTCCATCATGATCATAGGCCCTAGATAACAAATCAACAGTTGCATATTTCTTTCTTGGCCTATCCTCAATGGTGAATTCATACTCAGACAAGAGTATCATCCACCTTGCTAGCATCCCTTCCATATTAGGCTTGTTGAAGATCTACTTCAAAGCCTTGTGATCTATGACAATGGTGGCTTTCCCTCAAATCAAGTAATGTCTAAACTTCTTGAGACCAAAGATCACTACCAACTCTTCTCTCTCTATGTCAGAGTAGTTCTTTTCTATTGAAACCATTTGCCTACTAGCATAAGCTATTGGATGGTCATACTCATCTTGGTCTAATTGACTAAGAATGCACCTTATAGCTACATTGGAAGCATTAGGGTAGAGGATAAAAGACTTACTCCAATCAGGTTCAGCAAGAATTAGAGCTACAACAAGGGATTGCTTGAGCTCCTCAAAAGCTTTGAGAGCTTCTTTGTCCTCCAAAATCACCATGTATTCTACACCCTTCTTCATGTAGATGGTTAATGCATAAGCCTTGTTGGAAAATGAGAAGATAAACCTCCTATAGTATCAAATCATTTCCAAGAATTGGAGTAACTTTATCAAGTTTGAAGGGAATGGAAGGTCTAAGATTTTCCTCACCTTCTTAGTGTCAACTACTATTCCATCCTTGGAGATGATGTGCCCTAAAAGTAGACCTTCTTCATAACCAAAAATGCAGTTCTCTAGGTTGAGTGATGCATTTGCTTCATCCAAGTGTTGCAAGACCTTGATTAAGTACTCAAAGTGCTCCTCCTTGCTCCCATAGACACAAAAGTTATCAATAAAATCTCTCACAAATTTTCCAATGAAAGGTTCAAACACCTTGTTCGTGAACCATTGGAATGTGGCTAGAGTATTGCAAAGCCCAAAAGGCATGACCTTGAAAGCATAAGTCCTCCAAGGTGTGGTGAATGTAGTGAGTTGTTGATGCGTTGGTGCAATCTTGATTTGCTTATACCCACTATGACCATCTCCAAAATTGTACCTCTCATGACCTTCAACCTCTTCCAAGATCTCATCAATGAATGGCAATAGTCCTTCTTATTAATAGTATTGAGCTTCTTGTAATCCATACATACACGAAGCTTGCCATTCTTTTTCTTCACAATCACAATTAGAGACATCCATTCTGAATTCTCCACCTCAAAGATAAATCCAGCCTCCTTGAGTTTATCAATCTCCTCCTTCACAACCAAAGATATTGGTGGACTAATGTGATGTTACTTTTGGCAGACTGGTCTTGCATGTGACTCCACCTCAATCTTGTGCTCCTCCAAGGTGACTTCCTTTAGATCCTTGTAACTAAAAGCAAACATATGGATGAACTTGTGTAAAATCTCCTCAAATCTTACCTTCTCCTCCTTGGTAACACTTGGACCATACTTGAGGGTAGATAACCTACTCTCTATCTCCTCAAGTATCAATGGTGATTTATATGGGTCCTTCAAAACCATTGGTTTAGGTGCAAAATCCATAGCACACAAGGGATATACATCTGAATTAGGTTCAAATTCATCCTCCTCCATGGAAGTCTCCTTGTCCATGCTTGTATCCACACCTAAGGCTCCTTCTAAATCTGACTCACAGTAATCAGAAGATGGTGTGTCTGAATATGAAGTGTTGGTGGTGTTATTGATATGAATGTAACTCTATAGTTTGATGGTCCAATCCTCAATTACCCTTTGCACCATTGATCAAAGGGTATGATGCTCTCAACCATGACCTCCCAAGAAGAAAATCATAACTTGAATCCTTCAAGACTTGGAAAGTCATGAGATTTTGAACTCCCATAATTGAAATTACCACCTTATCCATCACCTTTATTGGTCAAACTTGTTGCTTGTTTGCCATGCTCACCACAAATGTTGAAGGTCTAGAGTGTAACAATATGGAGTTTAGTAACGAAGTTAGTCAAGGCTAACAAAGTAGTGAATAGGCCAAATTAGCCTAGATTATCCCAAAAGCATCTAGGAAACTCTTAGGAAGCTTCCCACTAGCTTATCTTGCATCCCAAGTAAGAAGTTTCTAGAAGGAAGCTTCTAGAAACTTCCAACCAACTTAGCTTGCACACCAAGTAGGCGGCTTCAAGAAGGAAACTTCTTGAGAAGCTTCTCAAGAGCATTGTGTGCTCCTTATAAATACAAGTGCCAAAGCTCATGCAAGGCATTCGGAGTTTCTCTCATTCAAGTGTCCTAATGTGAGCTTCCATTCTCCTATTTCTCTCCTTGGTCTTGGTCTTTTATATTGGTATTAGAATGGAATGGATGGAATTTATGGACCAACATGGAATTTATTGCAAGAATAGAATGGATGGAATTTATGGACCAACATGGAATTTATTGCAAGAATGGAATGGATGGAATTTATGGACCAACAAATCTTCTTTTGCCAAACCATTGGGATTTCATGTCCAAGTACTACCCAAGCATCATTTCACACAATCCATCACCTCACATTTTGGACAAGATGTTTTGCATATAATCACCTTGTTTGAGGAACCCTTGGTGCTTCTTGTTGTAACTTATGGAGAATGATGGATGTGTTGCATTTATGTGTTAATAAATTAGATAAATTGAGGATAGTGTGATAGAGTAGAAGCCATGGCTGTGATGCTCAAAGTTAGCCTTGCTATGCAATATCAAATTGAGCACCTTACTCGATTGTTGGATGAACAAGACCATCATAGACAAGAGTAGATAGAGAGAGCACCAATTTGAGAAGGAGAGAGTGAATCTGATATCCACAGCCTAAGGTATTTGAAGGTAAGCAACTATCAAGTGCAGTGGAAAATTTTTTGTTTGATTGTGACCATTACTTCAAAGCAACAAACCGTCAAGATGAATGGAGAAAAACTTTATTGGCCTCAAGCTAATTGGATGGAGTGGCTAAATTATGGTGGCAATTCAGAGTGGAATGAGCTGAGTAGTAGTTTGTCACGCCAATCTTAACATGGGCAAAATTCAAGAGTGCAATAATTGGATGGTTCCAAGCTATGAACACCACATGGGCCACATGAGATAAGTTGGAAAAATTGAAGCAAATTGGCTTGGTAAGAAGCTATATCACTCAATTCCAAAACACCATTATGAAAATTCCATATATACTAGATGAAGAAGCTCTAGATCACTTTGTGAGAAGCTTGAAGTCCTACACCAGATTGGAATTGACTATATGTGAGCCTAAAGACTTGGAGGAAGCCATGCAATTGGTTCAATGCTTTGATTCCTTGGTTGTGATAACTTGGTCTTGACCTCGGCCTTCCCCAAAGCCACTCACACACAACATACGGGTGGAGGAGCCAATACCAATGGAGATTGATGCCATCTAGCAAAGACCACTTGGCACAATAGATCATGAAAGATTATGACCAAATGGTGAATGTTTCTATTGTTGCTAAATTGGACATTGTATTACAGAGTGTTCACTCAAGAAAGAGCAACCTTGACAAATTGCCTAAATGAAATTGTGGAGCAAAATGATCAAGGAAACAAGGAATCCCAATAGGAGATTTTAAGCCACCTATTGGGAACTTGATCAGTTCCAATGGGATTGAATGCTTGACCTATGCAAGTTTGCTCCACTTGCAAGGTATGATATCTGATCGTGGTTGTAGGATTTTGGTTGATTTTGGAAGTTCAAAGAATTGCATGTCTATACAATTAGCAAAAGAATTGGGTATTCTTATCAGGCCAATTAATAGAAATAGATTGATGATGGCGAATGGTAGAAAGGGTTCTACATTCAGTACCTTGCATCTTGTTTCCTTCAAGATTGGGAAGGAGTATATGGAGTGTATGAGGTTTGTAATAGCACCTCTACAATATGATGTCATTCTAGGACTACCTTGGTTTGAATATCATAAGATTCAATTTGATTGGACCTGACGACAAATTCAAGTACAACACCAAGGTAGAAATTTCCAATTAGGTTGTCTGGCACTTGTGAGTAAGACACCTAAGGATAGTCTATCCCAAGATGAGAATTTTGTAAAGAAAGCAACCATAAAGAAAGCTTTGAAGGAAGAGAAGTCCTTGGATGGGAAGTTTGTCAAAAAAGTAGCCATAAAACAAGCCATGAAGGAAGATAAGTCCCTAGATGGGAAGTTTGTTAGTGAAGCAACTATATAGAAAGCTTTGGAAGAGGATAAGTCTATTTTTGCAATGTGGATCAAGCCAATTGCACAAGGAGGATCTGAAGAGAGTTAGGAGCGTCATTGAGCAATAGTTGATCACATAGTTCAGAGTTTGCAGACGTGCTTTTGGATGATCTGCCAAAGGTTTACCCTTTGATCGTGGTATGCCTTTCAAGATTGAGTTAGTACCAAGGAGTACTCTAGTGAGTAGACCAATCTATCAAGTCTCACCAAAGAAGTTAGAGGAGTTGCAAACAACACTTATGGAGTTTTTGGAGAAGGATTTCATACAATATAGTACACCTTCTTGGGGAGCACCGGTACTATTTGTTCCAAAGAAGGATGGAGGACTTTGTTTTTGTATTGATTACCGTGGGTTCAATAAACAAATAGTGAAGAATACATACCCTTTGCCTCAAATTGATGACTTGTTGGATCAATTGAGTAGATCATGATACTTCTCCAAGTTGGATCTTTGCAACAACTATTGGCAAATCTCCATTGATAAGGAGGATGTGCAAAAGACTGCCTTTTGCACAAGGTATGGACATTTTGAGTGAGAGTTATGCCTTTTGGGCTCACTAATGCTCCAACAATCTTCATAGATCAGATGCATCAGGTGTTGGATGGACTGTTGGATTGGTACGTGATGGTGTTCTTGGATGATATCTTAATCTATAGCTAGATAGAGGTAGAACATGTGAAGCACATGAGAGAAGTCCTAAGATGACTACAACAATGGAAGTATTATTGCAAGAAGTCAAAGTGTGCCTTTTGGTAGAAAGAAGTTACCTTCTTGGGTCACAAGATCTCATCGGAGGGGATCAAGATAGAAGAGGAGAAAATCAAGGTCATCATTGATTGGTCTACTCCAAAGGATGCTACTAAAGTATGGGCATTTAATGGATTGGCTAGATTTTATCAACGGTTCATCCACTATTATGCTCATGCGGCCGTACCATTGACCTATCTCTTGGGGAAGAACTTGAGCTTTCAATGGACTACACAAGCACAAAGAAGCATTCCAAAAGTTCAAACATATGGTGTCTTCAAGACCAATTCTTCAATCATATGATCCTCAACTACCATATGTGGTTGATTTTGATGCTTCAAACTTTGCAATTGGAGCCGTGTCGCAACAAGAGTTCACACATGGATTACATCCCATTGACTTTGTGTGAGATAAAAAGGAAAAAAGTTTGTGTCTTGTAGACTAAATATAGCAGAAAGAAAGTACTCTACTCAAGATTGGGAACAACTAGCAATGGTATATGCCACCAAGGTATGGAGTCACTATCTCTTGGAGAAACAAATGGTCATGCAAACTGATCACAAGCTCTTGTTTCAGACCTTACATCTGGAACACATGAAGAGTCAACATCATCAATGGGAGGAACAGCTACACTTGTTTGACATCAAACTTGAGTATACCCAGTTGGTTCTATATCATCCTTGATGCTTTATCAAAATGACCTGATTTGAAGTCTCTTCATCTCATCACGGTGGCAATTACAACGGTGTTAGTCGATTCCAAGGTCCAATTGAGTTTAGGACAACTCTACAACAAGATCCATTCTTTCAGATGGTACAAAGGCATCTTCAAACCAATGATAAGGAATACAACACCTTCTCCTTCAAGGAAGGCCTTCTATTCTAAGAGGACCAAATCTAGGTTCCAGCCAAGGGTGATCTCCAACTTGTATGCCTCCAAGAAGCCCATGACTTACCAATTGTTGGTCACATAGGTGTAGACAAGACCTTGAGTACTCTCCAATGCCAATGGTGGTGGCCCAACATGACACAAGATGTCCAAGAGTTTGTCCAATCATGTGGAGCTGCCAATGCAACAAGGCTAGCAACCAAAAACCAAGTAGACTCCTTCAACCACTTCCCATTCTATCTGCTTGATAGGAACACTTGAGCTTGGATCTCGTCACATCCTTACCCAAGACAAAGCAAGATCACATAGCAATCGTGATGTTTATGGATAAGCTTAGCAAGCAAATCCACTTGGCATCAAACTGATGCCATGGTTGCTCTAACATTAGCACAACTCTACTTTGACAATATCTTTAAGCATCACGAGCTGCCGCATGTACTCATTTCCAATTGTGATCTTCAATTCATTGGAAAGTTTTGGCAAGCACTCTTCTAGATACTCGGCACCAAGCTTACTTTGTCCATGACCTATCATCCTCAAATTGATGGACAAACTGAATGTGCAAATTGCACCTTGGAGGATATGCTTTATGCCTTTGTCAATGTTTACCATACCAATTGGGATGAATATCTTGCAGTTGCGGAGTTTACAAACAATAGCTCCAAATAGGCAAGCATCAGATTCTCTCCTTTCTTTCTTAATTTTGGCCAAGATCCACTTGTTCTAGCTTCCCTTCTTTCTCCTCTTCCATCTCATGTCTCTCATACTTCAACCTCCTTGACCACCATATCCCAATCCTCCCAACAAGCCAAGTCTCATCTCAATGTTGCTCAAAATTATCAAAAACAATATGCGGATCACCATCATCACGCTCTCACCTTTCAAGTTGGTTACAAAGTCATACTCTCCTTTAGTAACCTACCCCTCCTACTTGATACCCAAGTTCATAAACTCACCCCTAATTGGATAGGACCCTTTGATGTCACCCAAATCACCTCTCTTGTTGCTTATTGACTTGCCTTGCCTTGCCTTGCCTTGTCATATGCGCATCCACCTTGTCTTCCATGTTTTCAAGTTAAAACCCATTGTTCCTAATCCATTTTCTTTTTTCTCTCATGTCCAACCTCCTCCTCCTCCTCCTCCTCCTCCCATCCCTATCCATGATCATGAGGAGTACAAAGTCGATTGTATACTTGCATGTCACCACATCCAACACAGCCACTAGCAACATAAAGAGTACAAGGTCCTTTGGAAGGGCTATACCCTTCATGATGCCACTTGGAAGTCTTTGTCTTATCTCCAAAAATGCACAAACAACCATCCAAGAGTTTGAAACTTCAATGGCAATGAGGACATCACCAATTAGCAATGGGGGAATATATAATAATATGGATTTTAACGATGAAGTTAGTCAAAGCTAACAAAGTAGTGAATAGGCCAAATTAGCCTAGTATATCCTAGAAGCATCTACAAAGCTTCTTGGGAAGCTTCTCACTAGCTTAGCTTGCACTCCAAGTAAGTAGTTTCTAGAAGGAAGCTTCTAGAAGCTTCCAACCAGCTTAGCTTGCATGCCAAGTAGACAACTTTAAGAAGAAAACTTCTTGAGAAGCTTCCCAATTAACTTGGCCTACACTCCAAGAAAGCGGCTCAAGGAAGCTTCTTGAGAAGCTTCTTAAGAGCCTTTTATTATCCCTATAAATATGAGAGCAAAAGGTCATGCTATGCATTCAGAGTTTCCCTCATTCAAGTATCCTAATGTGAGCTTCCATTATCCTATTTTCGTCCTCGATCTTGGTCTTTTACATGGAGGGTATCATACCCAACTTCTTCATCAATCTTTTTGACATGGCAGTTATTATTGGTCCTCCATCAACCAATACATCCTTGATGTTATGACCATTCACTCTCATATCAATCTTGGAGGCATATTCACAAGCCTCCCATGGTGATGGGTTGGCATCCATCACCCCTATTGAAATTGGAGCTTTTGCCTTCTTCTTCCTCTTGCTCCTTGTAGAACTCAAACCACCTCTAAGCTCCTTTCTCAAGGTAGGATTCAAAGCAATCAGTTGATCCATTACGATGTTAACCTTGTGACTACCAACATCCTCCAACACATTGTAGTTCCATTGTTGCTTTGAGATCAAGAAGTCCTCCATCCCTAACTTCTTCCTTGGAGTCTTTGTTGTTGATGGTGTTGAGGTGCAAGTGCTCCTAGTGGACATAGGAGTATCCTTACTAGGAGTAAATCCTTGAGAAGAGTATACATCCTCTGCAAAGCGAGCTCTCTACTTCTCTTGTGCCAAAAGCTCCAAATTAAGACCTTTGGAATTTGAGCACTCCCCCTTCTCATACTTGCTCTCAACCATATCTATGGATGCTATCCTCTTACCTTTGTTTGAATTAGGAGTCACTTGGGTTTCATTATCTCTTTCTTTCCTTCTATTGGCTCTCCCATAACTCCTTCCTCCATGATAAGTGGAATTTGGGTCATTCCTTTGGATGTGGCCTCTTCCTCCACAACCAAAACAATTTGTATCATTGAAATTATTGGCTAGTTGGCCTCCTCTATATATATAGCTTCCATAACTCCTAATGGGTTTAGGGTTTAGGGTTTTCATAACCCCTACATTCTGATCTACCTTTCTCTTCTCTCATAGTTGCACCACATTGATCTTGACATCTGCAAGTTGTTTTGTGATGGTTTGAAGTGGATCTTTTGGTGGAGGTGCAAGAATTGGAGTAAATACTACTTGTCGTGCAACCCTTGCCACCAAAGTATAAGAAGTTCCCCCATACTTGTAGCATTGAAGAAGATGCACAACCTCATTCATCACCAAATCACTCTCATCCCCTTCCAAACTCTCCTCCATATAAATTGTAATCTTGATAGCTTCAACCTTGGAAGAAGGTTCTCATATCTCACTTTACTTCTAATCTGTGGTCTCAACCATCTCATAAATTCTTGGTGAGTATGGCCCATATGCTAATCATAGTAGTCTCTACATCATCCCAACCCTTCCTCAACGCTATATGAAATTTGGACTCTAACTTCTCCACTCTTTTTACATAGACCCACACTTTCTCTCCATCTACTCGTTTGAGAAAGGTGACCTCACTCATCAATCTCTCATAACTCTTATCTGGAAGAAAGTTCTCAATGAGGGCGGAAGTCAAACTCTCCCAAGACTCTTCTTGCCCATCTCTCCTCTCTCTCTTTTGGTATCCTAACTTATAACATGTAAATGCTGCATCCTCAAAGAAATTTGGTAATAATGAGACCCACTCATTCTTCCTCCTCTCATTATTTCCTATGCAAGCTCTCTTGAAGTCTCTCACAAAGGCCTCCATATCTTCTCTATCCTTGCCAAAGAAAACTGGAAGTTTCTCCATCTTAACTCCTCACTATCTTTCTTTTCTCTCAAATTTTTTTCTCTTTTCTTTTCTCTCATTCTATAATTAATAGAGTATGTACATGACTAACACCTTTTGAGAGTAATTCACCCTAGGGAACAAAAAAAGTTCAAGTTGTTCTAAAATTTCTATAGCAACATCAAATCCTAGAGTGTATATTAATCAAACCCTCATAGATAGTTTATCCATAAGTTGAAAGATTTATCCATAAGATTGATCCATCACTAATCTTGAGAACTAGTTGATGAAGGTGGTAGTATTTCTGTCGCTGTACTGAGACTCTCTCCAAGATTCTTCACAAAAGTCTCCAAAAGTGATTTTACTCCACTACACTCATGTCCTTTTGGAGGTCTTTCCACTCCACAAACCTCACACAATTCCTCGATCTTAGATCTTCTCCCTTCTAATCTTGGTGAAGAAGATCCAATATGCAAACCCAAATCAAGTAAACCTCTCCTTTTCCTCAATCTCTTGCTCTCAAAGGTCAATGCACATGAACTTGCCTTATGTCCCTTCTTTCCACATAAAAAGCACTTGGATTCACTCTTTCCTCCTAGTGACGTAGGTTTTTGGATCCTCTCAACACTCTCTTCAAATTCTATTCTAAACTCCCTTTTCCTCAAATCCACCCCTACAATCACCTCAAACCCTTAGTGAACCTTGCATAGCCCCAATTTCTACTCTTGATGACCCTCCATATTCCCAAGATGAGTCTAAACCCTCAAACATACTTTTTTTTGCTCTCACACTCCTCATGCACGAGATCTAAACTCTACAAAATTGACCCTTCCTCAGAATGTCACTCAAATCTCTCACCTGGTATGTTAGAATCCTCTACAATTTTTCACACTTAATTAAAACTCCAAGTTATCACTTGCTACAAAATTTTAGATCTTTTTACTAAACCATTTGGCCTAGGCACCTTTCTATTCAACACACATATTTCAGATTTGGTCTAGAAACCACTCCCTCACTTTAAAAACTCATAACTCTCTATGCAAGAACAATCTCTCTCTAATTTCTATGTCAAAAGGTAGGATAAAATGCACTTAATTTTTTGGAAAAGTTTCAAAACATTTCAATGAAAATTGAAGAAATAGCAGACTCTATACAGCTTCTAGAGAGAATGTAGTTGTGGAGCAATTTACCCTATCAACTTTCAAAAATTCTATCTTAGTGCCCATAGTAGATCTGAAAATAATTTTAAGTGTGCTAACTGAAAGATAAGCCAAGCTATCATGTGTAGAAATTTGAACTCCAGATCTTGAACTTGAGATTTTGCCCAAAATCACCATAATCTCCAAAATCTGCAATCCATCTCATACAATCTCTCCAAATCCTCTCATGTGTACAAGATGTACAAAATCACCTCAAAGACATTGTAATGAACTATAGGGTTTAAAAATGGGTCTTAGTTCTCTAACATGAGTTCAACCCTCTCCTCTCCTAATTTTCTTTCCAAGTGAGCTCTCATAGTTTACTTATGTCTAATATAGAATTGTACGTAGAACATTATCTTGCCTTCTAGAGAGGTCCCAACAATGGAACCAAAAATGTGAGCCAGCTTGTCTCTCATTCAAGATGAACCTCTTATGGCGATTACGGTAACATACCATGGACTAAGAAGGCAAAGAACCCCAACTCCATCATACTCCTCCAAGGCTAACACTCTAAGACTGAAGACATTGCTCACTAGAGAACTCAATGAGAGAGATAGTTGTAGATAAAAGTATGATGAATATCTCCTCACCCTAGTTAATATACTTGTGAAGTAGTTACAAACCAAAGTTACTTATTATTGGAGTGACTCAAGTTACTAAGCTAAAAGTCAAATAAGGTCAAAAAGCTAAAGGAATATCCAAACTCATGAGAATATTCTCCTAAGCATGTAGTCTTATATTGACCAAACCACTAAGTCAAGGATTCCTTCACATGGGCTACCCTTGGACTATAGAAAAATCCAAAACAAAAAGGCTTGTGTATCTAAGATTTCTCAACTCTCTCCTCAAAGCTAAACACCTAAGAATATTACCAAATCAACACACTAGAATCCAAAATAGTGGTGCTCATCTTTTCTACTTCCTCTAAAGTAAGATCCCCTCTATCTTAGCTATGACTAAGTTTTAGCTAATCATGATTAATGTAGAACCATCCTTTATCTTTATATACATAATATCTCTCAAGTATTTGCAATTCTAAGCTAAATATCATAATACCACACAAATGCACAAATGGGTGTTACAGTTCATAGATATAGTGATGAATTTACCAAACCCAATGATTCTACTTGTAGTGATTTAAAATAGAGGAGACCTTTCATAGTGGAGAAGGTGTGGGGCAATTACACCTATGATCTCAAGGAGTTGGGAGGAAGACACTTTGATAGGATTAACCAAGATAAGTTGGAGGTGTATCATAGAAGATACAGAGACCTTCACTTTGAGGACAAAGTGAAACCTTAATCCAGAGGTAAATGTAACACCCATATGTGCATGTGTGTTGTATTGTGATATTTAGCTTGGTATTACAAGTACTTGAGAGATATTGTTTATATAGAGATGAAGGATGGTTCTACATTAGTCATGATTAGCTAGAGTTAGTCATAGCTAAGTAGAGGGGACCTTACTTTAGAGGAAGTGGAAAAGATGAGCACCACTATTTTTGATTCTAGTGTGTTGACTTGGTATTATTCCTAGGGTGTTGGGCTTTGAGGAAAGAGTTGAGAATTCTTGGGCCCGCAAGCCATTTTGTTTTGGATTCTTCTATAGTCCAAGGATAGCCCATGTGAAGGAATCCTTGACTTAGTGGTTAGGTCAAGATAAGATCACATGCTAGTGGAATATGCTCATGTGAATGGATACTCCTTTCTACTTTTTGACTTTACTTGACTTTTAGTCTAGTAACTTGAGTTACTACGGTAATTAGTAACTTTAGTGGATAACTATTTCACAAGTATATAAAGAGGTGAAGTATATATACAAGAGGTGAGGAGGTACTCATCAACCTTTCATTTGCAACTATCTCTCTCTCATTGAGTCTCTAGTGAGCAATGTCTTGAGTCTTGGAGTGTTAGCCTTGGAGGAGTATGATGGAGTTGGGGTTTCTTGCCTTCTTAGTCCATGGTACGCTACCATAATAGCCATCAGAGGTTCATCTTGAGTGAGAGACAGGCTGGCTCATAGGCCAAATTATCCTAGAATATTCCAAAAGTATCTATGAAGCTTCTTAGGAAGCTTCCCAGCTAGCTTAGCTTGCATCCCAAGTAGATAGCTTCTAGAAGCTTACAACTAGCTTAACTTGCATACCAAGTAGACGATTATAATACCAATAGCTAGACATATGATCTAGAGGTGAAATTTGGTTTGGTAATATCTAGAAGGATGTTATACATGATGGACTAAATAGATCAGAAAGATGTATTATCAAATGTGTAATCTACTAATAGGGTAGAAACCAAAATATGCCTAAAATCTTCAAAGATAATTTTGAGGGCCTAGATGAATGAATTAGGTCTAAAAAATGTGCAAATTCCTCCCCCAATTGAAGAAAATGCTAGCCAATCCTCCCCCTTGTTTGTTTCATCAAGAGCTTTGCAATGGTACCTTAGCCACATGATTTGGAGATTCCTATAAGAAGATTCTCTAAAGATTCTCTTTGGTCAACACTAGTTTGACCAACTAGATAGGAATAGATTTGATATGTCACCCATGCAACATCTAATCTGAGGATGGAGATCAATGACATGTCACAAATCCATGTATCTGATCCCAGGGTTATGCTTCCATTGAGTGTCTCTGATTTGTTATATAATAAAGCCAATGTGCTCCTTTTGGGGCACCGGAGTTTGAGTGTGAAATGTTTTCTCTTCTGTGTTTCTCTACTATCCTTGGAATATTACAATGGTATCAAAGTAGGTGTTTCAATCCAAAAGAGTGGATCACCCCTCTTGGAAAAACATGAGCTATTGAGATTCAGTAATTTTGAGGAGAAAAAAACCCATAGAGCAATTGATAGGTTAGGAGTGTTTTAAAGAGAGATGGGATGGAGGCTCCTGGAGGACAATTTCCTGCACCTCAGCTTTTGTTCTTGAATCTGTTTCACATCAAGGTCATGTACATCTAGTGAGAACAAGTGAGAGTATATCTTGTTTACCATTTTGGAGTAGAGTTCTGTGAGCCAACCTGTCTCTCACTCAGGGTGAACCTTTGATGGCTATTATGGTAATGCACCATGGACCAAGAAGGCAAAGAACCCCAACTCCATCATACTCCTCCAAGGCTAACACTCCAAGACTTAAGACATTGCTCACTAGAGAACTCAACGAGAGAGAGATAGTTGCAAATGAAAGGATGATGAGTACCTCCTCACCCCTAGTTTATATACTTGTGAATAGTTACAAACCAAAGTTACTAATTATTGGAGTAACTAAAATTACTAGGCTAAAAGTCAAGTAAAGTCAAAAACTATAAAGGAATATCCATCCACATGGGCATATTCCACTAAGGATGTGATCTTATCTTGACCCAACCATTAAGTCAAGGATTCCATCACATGGGCTATCCTTGGACTATAGAAGAATCTAAAACAAAAAGGCTTGTGGGCCCAAGAGTTCTCAACTCTTTCCTCAAAGCCAAATACCTAGGAATAATACCAAGTCAACACACTAGAATGCAAAATAGTGGTGCTCATCTTTTCCACTTCCTCTAAAGTAAGCTCCCCACTATCTTAGCTATGACTAACTTTAGCTAATCATGACTAATTTAGAACCATCCTTTATCTTTATATACATAATATCTCTCAAGTATTTGCAATTCTAAGCCAAATATCATAATACCACACACATGCACAAATGAGTGTTATAGTTCATAAACATAGTGATGAATTTACCAAACCCAATGATTCTACTTGTAATGATTTACAATAGAGAGTGGGATTTGACAATCTACATTTTTTTATGATGGATGTGAATGTCCCAAATCCTCTCCCTTTCAACACTCAAGTAGAAATTTTGTATGTAGTTAGACCAAAAGTGATGTTTAGGGATTTTTTTAGTCAAGAATTTTCATGAGGAATATTATCAATGAGTGATAGCTTCTAAAGTCCCAATGTTAGTCCCTATAGTTTGTGCATCCTCTTGAGTGATCATAATAACTCTCTATTGAAGTAAGTAGTAGTGATTGAGTGTTTGTAGGAACCATGGATCCATAGTTGTAGGAGCTGATACAAGGAATGCAAGAGATGTTGAACAAGTTTCAAGAGATCAAGATGACCATGGAGGCATTACAAAGTCAAGTACAGACCTTCAAGAATGATCAAGCAATGCAAGAAAGAGAACCATCTCAAAACCTAGTACTTGGAGCTACACCCATGCCAATGACATCAAACCTGGTCAATGATAAAGCCACATTGTTATTACGGATGAAGAAGACCTATAATATTGAGCCTTACAAAGGGTAGCATTCTATGTGAGTAGTGGAGAATTGGATCTCAAGAATGAATCTATACTTTTGATTGTTCTCAATGGAGATCATCAAGCATGCCATATACATGTTTGCATATGAATACTTGATTGATAAAGCCCTCACATGGTACAATGCTTGGGAACAATCAATGTTGGCAAAAAGAAGAGAGGTTACGTGGACAACAATGCAAGAAGGATTGCTAAAGAATTTCCAATTTGTGGATTCCGTGCAGATGGCCCAAATCCAACAGTGGGGATTGAAACAAAAGAATAACATAAAAGAGTCATGGAGGCATTTCTTGATCTACAAGTTGCATAACAGACATGAGTCCAATAGATGCTCTAGACAATTTTAAACAAGGATTGAAGGTGCGGATTCACCAAGAAGTCATGGTACAAAATCCTCATTGTATTTGAAGCCATTATTGTGCTCTAAGAATAGCAGAGGCTCTTGGAGGAGGTGAAGGAGTAGTTCCATCTCAATATTATTGGACTGAAATGCCACACGTGGGTGGACCAATACCTATGGAATAAGGCAACCTTTGGTTTTGAGATTGAGGAGCACAATCGCTTCAAGGAGAGCAAAGACGGGTGGAAGAATAGAGAGATGGAGTTCCACAAGGAGAAGGAGCCCAAGGAGAACAACATTGTTGCTACAATTGTGGCTGTATTGGGCACATATCCATCATTTGTCATGTGCGTGTCCCTAGAGGCCCTTGGCTTCCATACAAGTGATCTTTGAACAACATGGAGCAACGCACCAAAGAGGAGGATGTAGAAATCACCTCAGAAAATGAAGATCACTAATAAATGTACCTCATGGCCTTATTGGCTCAATAGGGAAGCAAAAAAGCAAGGGGAGGAAGAAGATGAGTGCACAAAGATCCAAAATAGCAAACTCATGATTGATTGTCATGAATGGAGTACTAGAAGGCAATCAAGTGAGAGTACTGATAGATCTTCAAGCAATAGAGAATGTCTTGTCTTGCTTTGGTGTAATACGATAGGGGATAGATCTAGAGAAGGATGAGAGCAAAGAAGTAGAGTTATGTAATGGGCAAACAGAGAAGATTGAGTCATTACCTAGAAGAGTAGCACTCTCTATAGGAGAATATCAAGAAACAATTGAGTGGCAAATGATACAATTAGCTCGTTATGATGTAATCTTAGGCATGGCACAGATGGAGTATTACAACCCTATGGTAGATTGGAGGAGGAAAGTAGTGAGCACAAGCCAATGGATGATCATTGGGGTTAAAGAAAAATCACATAAGCAAGAAATACCTCTCTATGTCATAGGGACAATAGTTATCTATAAGATAGATAGATGTTTCATGGGTCTAATAAGAGAAGTCTAGAGTGCACAACTTGATGGACAAACTTTTGATAAATTGAAGGATGTGGTAAATGAGTTTCAAGATGTCTTCCAAGTGATCTACCCTTAGGATTACCACCAAAAAGAAGAGTAGATCATCAAATCAAGACATTTTTGAGGAAGATACCTCCTTGTAAGGCCCCATATTGGCTATCACCTCATGAGTTGGAGGAGTCTAAGGCTCAAATTGAAGATGTGTTGCAAAAAGGGTTTATCCAACCCAACATATCACCATATGAGGCTCTTGTCTTGTTTGTGAAGAAGGATGGTACAATGTGCATGTGCATTGACTATCGGGGCCTCAATGAACAAATAGTGACAAAAAAATACCCCTTACCTCACATGGATGATCTATTTTATCAACTCAATGGACCAAAACACTTCACCAAATTGGACTTGTGGAGCAGTTTCAATCAAATCCAGATTGCAAAAGAAGATGTACACAAAACTGCTTTTTGAACTAGGTATGGCCACTTCAAGTACCTCGTGATGCCATTTGGCCTCACGAATGCATCTACCACTTTCATGAGTCTGATGAATGACATATTTAATCCATATTTGGAAAAGTCCATTATCATCTTCCTAGATGATATCTTAGTATACAATAAGATGATGAATGGAACACAAATAACATCTACAAGAAGTCCTCTCGATTCTAAGATAAAATCAATTGTATGCCAAAATCTCAAAGTGCAAGTTTGGCAAGTCTGAAGTAGAGTACTTGGGGCATAGAGTAAGTGCAAAGGGTATCAAAGTATTATCAAATAAAGTAAAGGTCATTAAAAAATAGAGCTCTCCAAAAGATCAGATTCAACTCAAGAGCTTCTTGGGGTTGATGGGGTTTTATTGTCAGTTTGTCAAGGATTTCTCCAAGGTTGCATAGCCTTTAATGGCACTACTTGGCAAGAGGAAGAAGTGGACATGGAGAATTGCACAAGAGTTGGCATTTCAAGAATTGAAAGATGCCTTGCTACATGCACCAATCTTGAAATGGTATGACCCAAAATGTCCAATCAAGTTGGCTATAGATGCATCAAGCGTTGCAGTAGGAGTAGTCCTACAACAAGAGTGTCATAATGGATGGCATCCAATTGCATATTTCTCTTGAAATTTGTTACCAAATGTCATGGGGATTGTATGGTCTGGAGAATGCATTGAGCACCTAGCTGCTCACGCCTAGACTTCACAATTTTTCAATGACATGAGTAGCATGCATAAAGTCTGAAAGTGGCTTCTTCTCTCTATTTTTTATGGTGATTGCCTCTTTTCACCGGAGTAACTTATCTACGGATGAATCTTACTATAAGCTCCTCCTAAGGTCCTTTGAGTTAATATCTCCTATGATAATGTTGACTTTCATGTATCACTTGCTACCACTCATGATCTTTAAAGCTTCATCTTTGTATCTTTGGATCTTGTCTTACTAACTAATAGACCATAAGTTGTAAAAGTCAGATACAACTCAATGCAACCAGATTGGTGATCTATTCTGTCTACAAAAATTGGACCTAAAAACACAAAGAACAAAGTTTCCTTTCATTTGTCACTCTTATTAAAAAGTTGAACAAATTTGATAATACCATGAATCTTGTATTGCTCACAAAAGATCAAAAATCACAAATGATAACTCCAATTGAGGAAGTCAAGGAGCTTCAGACCATGATAATGACCACTTTGAAGTTCTAGATAAATGTTCAAATAAGAAAAGAAAAAAAACTAGATATAGCCGCATTATGCTACTCACTCTCAAAAACCCTTGTCTTTGCTTAATTCCTCAAAAGCCCTTGTTGTCTCTTGGTTCCTTAAAACCCTCTATTTTTTGTTCCTTCCCTTCCAAACTTCTCTATCCTCTATTCCTTTCCTATCACCAAACTCTCTTTGATCCTTCTCTCCCCTGCCTTCTCTTGATTCCTTTCCTTTCCTCTGAAAAACTCTCCTCCTTGATTTTCCTATCCTTTGATTTCCCTTGATCACTTTTGTTCTTCACTCACTTTGATTTCTCCTATCTCTTTAATTGCCTTTGATCACTTCTTGTCACTGCCATTCTTCACTCACTTTATGTATCTTTGATCCCTCATTCCTTCCTATCTCTTTGATCTTTCTCCTTTTCATATTCCCATGAATCCTTCACTCTTTCTTGTCTCTTCTATCCTTCTCTCCCTCCTCTCTAAAACCCTTTTGATATCACTTCCCTTTCACTTCCATTCTTCACTCAGTTTCTATATCTTTGATCCCTCACTCTTTCCTATCTCTTTGATCTTTCTCCTTTTCTTGTCTCCACGATCCTTCACTCCTTCCTATCTCTTTTGTCCTTCTCTCCCTCCTCTCTAAAACCATTTTGATACTTCTTTATCTTCCCACTCTTTGATCATTGTAGTCCTTTGATACTTTTACGTACTCTCTTTTCTTGTCTCTCCAAGAAAAAACCACTATGTCTTCAGCTGACTCTCCTTCTAGTAAATGGCCTTGGCCCGTGTCCTTCTCCCATAAGACTTTTCCTTGTTGAGTGCTTTCTCCTTTTCTAATTTTCATTTTCAAGAGTAGTCAAACAAAACTTCATGGGTTCTTCATTGTCAAGTTCTTATTTACCTTTTGCCGGATCACCCTAAACGTCAGATACTGAACTTTGGATATTGGCTTGCTTTTCAACCAAGTCCTCAACTTCTTCAAGAGAAGATTTAGTTTCAGTCTCTTGTCTTGCCCCAAGGCCTTCCACTACTTCCTTTCCTCAATGTTACTTCAGCAGCTTGTTTCTCCTCCTCCAAATTCCCTATCTTCATTTTCTGTCCTAACTCTTTGCCTTTCTATGCCTTTCTGTCTACTTGTGACAGCCTACACATATAACAACCCACTATTTTGACAACTCTCAAATTTACCACCTAGAAAGTTCATGCAAATATTGGAAATCACCATTATATTGCATGCTACTAACACTTTTACTAATTCTACATAATTTTCTCTTGGTTTACCTATCACACTAAATAGTACTAATGTAACATATAGATTATTTTCCCGATGACATCGATAGAATGAAACTATCACACCACAAAATGAGAAGAGTTGGCCATTGTCCTTGCAACCAAGCATTGGAAGCACTTTCTTGGCAAGTAGGCATTTGTAGTCCAGACAGACCATAAACCTCTAGTCTATCTCAAGATGCAAAAAGATCTATCTCGTCACCAGGTTTGATGGGCAGAGTAGCAATATTGATTCAACATGACAATCATCTATGTGGAAGGCAAGAAGTAACTTGCAGATACATTCACCAGAATGCCGATGGCAAACAATTTGGTGACAAAGGTCAAGATGACCTTTGCCTGGATTTTGGCTACAAAAATTGATCCATAGATTGTAGGAGCTCAATCATCCAAAGACATCACCAACACCCAAGGACTCACCTTTCATGATGGTAGATTATAGATCCCAAATGCCATACAACTACACACCACCATCCTAGTGAAATGTTAGGATTCTGCCATTGTGTAATGCTCTCAAGACAAGAGAACTCTTCAAGAGAAATACAAAAGAGAAAATATAGATTTTACACTCAATTCTTTGATGCTCCAAAGGAGCACCTTCTCTTTATAATATAGCCAAGGAGGATCTTCTCCAAGGAAGCTCCACCATAGGATTAGGTACATGGATAGGTGACCTGTCAGCAAGCTCCACCCTTAGACTACTTGCTTGGATGGGTGACATGTTGGTCCTGGTCCCATCTGGTTAGTCAACTAGGCTTTGATTGGAGTGAATCTTTTAGGGAATCTTCTTGTAGGAATCTCAAAATCACATAGGTGAGGTACCATTGGAAAGCTCTTGCTCTTGTCTTGTGAGACAAACTAGGGGGAGGAAAGGTCAGCCTTTAGAGGAGGAATCTACATATTTTTTAGGCCTAATTCATTAGTTTAGGCCTTCAAAATTGCCTAAAGTTCAAGCCTATTTTGGCTTCTACCCTACTAGTAGAAGTGCTCTTTTGTTGATATCTCCATCTGATCTACATTCTCCATCATGTGTAAAATCTTTCTAGATGTCACCACCCCAAGTTTCACCTCTAGATCATATGCCTAGCTATTGATTCTAAAGCTTCAAGCATGTTTTGGTTTCTGGCCTATTTGTAGAAGTAATCTTTTGGTGATACCTCTAGCTTATCTATTTAGTCCCTCATGTATAATATCCTTATAGATATTCCCAAACCAAATTTCATCTCTAGATCATATGCCTAGCTGTTGATTCTAAAGTTTCCAAGCATGTTTCAGTTTTTGGCCTATTAGTAGAAGTACTCTTTTGGTGATACCTCTAGCTTATCTACTTAGTCCCTCATGTATAATATCCTTATAGATGTTACCAAACAAAATTTCATCTCTAGATCATCTATCTAGCTATTGGTATTACAAACCTCCCTCCTTTTAAGACGTAATGTCCTCATTGTGAAGCTGTTGCTCAAAAGATTTCACTAACACTGGTGTGTTGGTCAAGTTGGCTGCTGGCTCCCTTTTCACCTCTATATAAGGGGTGCTCTTTTCAATGTACTAGGTATTCCACACGTGGATGGCAAGTACCCCGAATGTGCTTCTAGAGAATGCGTTCAACTTCATACTCCTCTGTGTTATCAAGCAGGATTAGATAAGGCCGACTTTCTTGGATGGAAGATAAGTGGAGTGTCCGGGAAGCATATTGGCATGATAAGGAAGCATGAAACACTAGGTGGATCTTTGTATGTGGTGGTAGCTGAAGGTAATAGGCCACAGCTCTAATGCGACGCAAGATGGAGAAAGGTCCAATGAAACAAGGTCTGAGCTTATGAGGACCAACTAACTTGAGGTTGGTGGTTGATAGCCAGACTTGATCTCCCACATTGAACTCCATGTGCTAGCGGTGTGCATATGCATACTACTTCTGCCAATTTTGGGCAATCTGTAACCTATGTTGGGCATGCTCCACCCCCTATTGGATTCTAGAAACAAAAGTGTTGACAACATCCACCTTGGTAGCCACTAGATAGACCTTCATTAAGCTTGAAGGTGTGAAAGGATACTCTCTATACATGAGGATGAAGGGTGTGACTTGTGTGGAGGCATTCACTAAATTGTTGTATGCAAATTCTACCAATGGGAGTAAGGTGTCCCAACTCTCTTGATTATCCAAAGTAAAGCCCCAAAGCATATCCTCAATAGTGCAATTTGCCCTCTCTATTTGTCCATTGGTCTATGGATGCTATGGACATAGCCAATTTGGTTTTGAAGAACCCAAAGAGTGTTCTCCAAAACAAACTAGTGAATTGAGTACCTTTATTTATGATGAGCACTTGAGACAAGCCATGATCAGAAAAGACTACATCTAAGTACAATTGAGCTAGTTGTGGGGCAGTCACATCCTTGGTGGTAGGACATACATGAATTTTTTGCTGAGTCAATTGACAAAGACTATTATGGAATCAAACCCAGAGGTGGTCTTGGGCAATTCACAAACCAGATCCATGCTTACCTATTCTCAACATTGTGTGGGAGTGGGAAGAGGTGAGAAGAGTCCTGTGGGAGTATGATTAGAAGCCTTATTTTGTTGACAAGTAGGCAGCTCATAACATATTCCATCACATCTTTGCTCATCTTGGGCCAATAGTAATGGTGTTTGACTGCATCCAAGTTCTTGTCTATTCAAGCGTGACCTAGAATGGAAAAATCATGACATTCTGCTAGGATGGTGGTTCTTAGATCCATATCATCTAGGATCCACAACCTACCATCATGAAAGGTGAGTCCTTGGGTGCTGGTGATGCCTTTGTATGCTTGACCACCTACAATCTATGGATCAGCTTTTGTAGTAGCAAGAATCATGGGCCAAAATTCAAGGTTCATCTTGATTTCCACCACCAAATTTTTTGCCATTGGCATTTGGGTGAATGCATTTGCAAGTTGCTTCACCCAAAGGTGGTCTTGGGCAATTCACAAACCAGATCCATGCTTACATGTTCTCAACATTGTGTGGGAGTGGGAAGAGGTTAGAGGAGTCCGGTGGGATTGTGATTAGAAGCCTTATTTTGTTGACAAGTAGGCAGCTCCAAACATATTCCATCACATCTTTGCTCATCTTGGGCCAATAGTAATGGTGTTTGACTGCATCCAAGGTCTTGTCTATTCCAGCGTGACCTGGAATGGCAAAATCATGACATTTTGCTAGGATGGTGGTTCTTAGATCCATATCATCTAGGATCCACAACCTACCATCATGAAAGGTGATTCCTTGGGTGCTGGTGATGCCTTTGGATGCTTGAGCACCTACAATTTATGGATCAGCTTTTGTAGTAGCAAGAATCATGGGCCAAAATTCAAGGTTCATCTTGATTTCCACCACCAAATTATTTGTCATTGGCATTTGGGTGAATGCATTTGCAAGTTGCTTCTTGCCTTCCACATATTTGATTGTCATGTTGAATCGTTGTCTCCATTTTGCCCACCAAATCTATCAACAAGAAAGATCCTTTTGTGTCTCAAGGTAGACTAGGAGTTTGTGGTCCATCTCTACCACAAATGCCTTCTCACCCAAATAGTGCTTCCAATGCTTGGTTGCAAGGACAATAGCCAACTCTTCTTGTTGGGTGATGTGATAGTTGCATTCTACCGGTAGCAACTTACAAGAAAAATATGCAATTGGGTGCCATCCATCTTGCCATTCTTGTTGTAGGACTGCTCCTATTGCTTCACCTGATGCATTTGTAGCTATCTTGATTGGATGTTTTGGGTCATACCATTTCAAGATTAGTGCATGTAGTAATGCGTCTTTCAACTCCTTAAAGGCCAATTCTTGAGTGGCTCCCCATATCCACCTCTTCTCGTTGCCCAATAGTGCTATTAGGAGTTGTGCAATCTTGGAGAAGTCCTTGGAAAATTGAAAATAAAACCCCATCAATCCCAAGAAACTCTTGAGTTGAGTCTTATCTTCTAGAGCACTCAATTTTTGAATGACCTCTATTTTATCTATTAACACTTGGATACCTTCCACACTTACTCTATGCCCTAAGTAGTCTACTTCAGATTTGCCAAACTCACACTTTGAGATTTTGGCATACAATTGATTTTATTGTAGAATCTAGAGGACTTCTTGCAAATGTTGCTTGTGCTCTATCAGCATCTTACTATAGACTAAGATGTCATCAAGAAAAATGACAATAGATTTATCCAAGTACTGAAAAAATATATCATTATCAAACTCATGAAAGTGGTTGGAGTATTGGTGAGGCCAAACGGCATCACCAAGTACTTGAAGTGACCATACCTTGTTCAAAAGGCCATTTTGTGTATGTCTTCTTCCGCAGTCCTAAGTTGGTTGTAATCGCTCCACAAATCAAGTTTGGTAAAGTGCCTTGCCTCACTGAGTTGATCAAACAAGTCATCCATGCAAGGTAATGGATATTTGTTCTTCACCATTTGTTGATTCAGTCCCCAGTAGTCAATGCACATGCACATTGTTCTGTCCTTCTTCTTCATATACATAAGCCCATATGGTGATACACTAGGTTGGATAAACCCCTTCTACAAGATATCTTTGATTTGAGCCTTATACTCTTCTAACTCCTAAGGTGATAGTCAATATGTGGCCTTACAAGGAGGTGTCTTCCCAAGATGTATCTCAATTTTATGATCTACTCTCCTTTTTGGTGGTAAACCTATAGGTAATTCATCTCAAAAGACATCTTGGAACTCAATGACCACATTTTTCAATTTCTCAAGAATTTGTCCATTGTGTTGGGCACTCTTATTAAAACCATGCAACATCTATCTATCTTACCAATAGATGTAGTCTTTATGATATAAAAAGGCAACTCTTGCCTTTGTGATCTTTCTTTGATCCAAAGATCTTCCATTGACTAGTTTTCACTTCTTTCTTTCTCCAATCCACCGTGGGGTTGTAGTGCTCCATCCACGGCATACCTAAGATTGCATGATAACGAGCTAGTTGTATGTGGTAATCACATTTTTGATTTTTTTGGTTTTGAGGAGTTTTGTACAAAGAAAGGCACAGTTGACAAAGAATTGAATCCATATTGAGAATAGAAGAGGAAGAACTCAAGTTTTTGGTAAAGCCAAAGAAATGTTAGTTCGGGTTAAAAACCTATAAGGGGCAGATACAAAGAAGTCAGATCCAAAGCCAAAGTAAAGATGACTTTGCCTTGGGGGTGATCAACCCAATGCAAAGAAAGTGCAACAACTTTTCTTTGGACCGCAAACCAAGAACTGTTATGGAATGCCAAGACTAGAGCACGCCTTGACAATGACAGGAGGATCTCATGCAGATGGTGTGATTTATCAATTGGAGTACAACTGATAAACGACCAAGGATTGCATTCGTATAAAAGTGAGGTTTCCTCAAGCAATGAAAGAAACCCTAAAGAAATATCATGTGCCCTTAAGAAGTCAAGAAGAGGAATCCCATGAGTCGTAACTAGTTGTGAGAGAAATCCTTGGGTTGTCTACAGGAGTGAGAGTTTCACAACCAAGGGAGGGGGAATTAACTCAAGAGTGTTCAAAACTGAGACAAAGAAAGATGAGAGGATTCAAGAAATGCTCTTCATTGGGAGGGCAAAATCCCACGGTGAAGAGATTAGATATGGTAGTACAGATAGAAGTCTTGACGAGGCTTTGTATCATGTTCTTGGCATGGAACAAGAACCTAAGTTTTCCAGAATTCATGACCAAAATAGTTGCCAGCAACTATGTATGACCAAAATAGTTACCAGCAACTATGCTGATGGCCTAGAAGCCATTGAGAAGTAAGGAAATCCGGCTCAATAGACAGAGTCAGATTGGAGATTGGTTTTGGGGAGAGAAGCCAGAGAGGAGATGGATGCTTCTCTCTTTAGGAAAGAACATTTGGAGGAAGAAATGCAAGAGGTGAAAGACTCTTTCAGTGTGCCACAAACAAAGAATGAGTAGAAGGTGGAAAATTATTGCAATCCAATCAAGCGGGCCATCATGGCCAATCTAATGGTGATTTTTAAACCTGAGTGCACCACCTACATTACAAAACACCAAGCAATTTTCTTCCATCAAATGCTTGCAGGCAAGCTGATCAATTAGGCAAGGAGCTTCCATAATTGAATGAGGCAGATGGTGTTGAACTAGAGAGATCACACGTCGCCCTACTACTTCATACCTTTTGCGGTACACTTTTACCTCAAATTGAAATTGCTGCAAGGAGAAGAGAGAAGCCGGGTGGTGTCACACTTCCACCCTGATTTGAGAAGGGAAGTGGATGAGGAGGAGAAACTCTACATGCAATAAATTCATAGCAATGATGAGTAGTACCAAAGGACTGGTCAAGATCAACATGCGGAGATATCAATTCCAAAGAGGAGGAAGAGGACCAAACCCAAAGAATGGACTTTGTTGGCATAGACTACAAGGAGGAGAATGGAGGTAGCCCAAAGAATGTGTCTACAAACTCCAACAATAGACAAAGAGTTGGAAGGAATGATGGAGTACAAGTTGGTAGAAGAGGAGGATGAGGAAGCACAGTTAACTCTGCAGAGCAAAGAGTTGGGGAGTGATGGAGAACCCGAAGTACAATAGTTGGAAGAGGAAGAACGGAAGCTGCACAAAGCCTTTGATCTTATTAGAGAAGGAGAGCTGCCAATTTTGGAGTTGTTTGAGCATGAAGACAATATGCCAATGGAGGAGCCAACTCAAGACTTGGAAGAGGCGGAGGACTTAACAAAGAAGGAGGTGGATGTCATTCACTTGGAGGATGATGTATCTTCCAGTGAAGACGTCGGGCTACCAGTATGAAGAGCAAGACTTTGGGTGCAGGTTCCGATGCTTGAAGTTGAAGGGAAAGAGGAAGAACAAGGAGAAGAATGTGAAGGAGTAAGATATTTGCAGGAAGTGGTATGTACACTATTGGAGCAATTGGAAAGAAGAAAGAGGGAATTATATCACATGCAGCCAAGTATAATGACTGTCTTGCAGATGTTCAGGGCAATGGAGGAAGAGAATGTGGAGTTGAAGAAATGCCTAAGCACCGGAGAAGAAGAATTGGAGGCGTTGTGAGTAGATGTTGTCTTGCAAAAGAAGATCAACGCAAATCTGCAAGAAAATTTCAAGAAGCAAGGGAAGGAGTTAGTGGTGAAGGTGAAGGAGGTCACTCAAGAAAGACTTCAGGTGGAGAATTTTCAAGCCAAAGTAAAATTGGAACAACAAAGGAGCAAAGAAATCATAAAGATGAAGGAAGAAGAGCTTGATGCATTCCGATAGAAAGCAGAGGAGAAGATAACAGCATAGCAGCGGGAATTAACTAAGTGCCATCAAGAGAACGGAGGTTGCATGATCTTACAAAGACTTTGGAGGCAAAGATTGGGCAATATGCAAAGGAATTAGAAGATCAAACTGCTGAGTACGAAGTAGAATTGCAAGTGGAGCACGCTACAATTCAGGTGGAGCACAAAAAGTGGAGGAAGTTTGACTCCATGGAAGATGTCATTGTGGGAATGAAGGTGATGCTTAACATTGAGGCCAAAGTACATTTGGAGGAAATGCAACTACATAAATTGAAGCTCGTGATGCAAGAGATGAGGAAGCAACAAGCAAAGGAGGCAGAAATAAATAGGATTTTGATTAGACTTAGAGAGAGAGTAGATCGGAAAAATTAATGAAGTAGGAGATAGCATAAGTCTTAGGTTAGATCTGGTAAAGGCAGATTTAGATGTACTTCAGAAGGAGTTAGTCAGTAGATAGGAAGAATCCAAAGTCATCACTTGCATCGGATCGGATTGTAGGGAAGCACAAGACCTAATGAAAGTTACTTTGGGTTTAGAAGATGAAGTAGAAGTAGACATCGGATTGGATTCATATGAATCTGATCCAATGTGAGATAGGAATCAACCGATATGAAGAAGTGAATTGTAATTTCAGATCTGGAGATTTAGAAGTGAAGGTTTGCAATAGTAAAGCAATTCAAATTTGGAGATTTGTAGAGGTAGGAAAGAGTTTTGCTTACTTAAAGGAGGCATGCGTAGGAAATCTTGTTTAGTATTTATTTTCCTAAGAATAGATAAAGCTGCTGATTTTAGTACTTGTTGCTTGAACTTGATTCCGAGTATCAACTCTGTGTGTGTATTTGTGAGTGTTAAGAGAATTTCAAAATGCAAGTCAGTGTGTTTGTTGGATGTTGGATTATGTAGCCTTGATCTTCATTTTGTGTGTTTGATCTTGAGTGAAGTGCAATTGGAGCAATGCCTTGATAGATCAAAGAGGAATTGTAGTGTTGGTAGTATTTTATATTTGTGAGTGCAGCATTGAGTTGATATGAAGCAATTTTGATTGAGGAAGTTGTGCCTTCAATGGAGAGGTGGAACACAATTCTAAGGCAAAGTTGTTTTGCAATCAAGTGCCATTTTTGAGAGAGATTGAATCATCACAATCAAGATTGTTTGGAAAGATTTGATGGAGTTCTAATTAAGTATGACAATTTTATGTGACGAGATTGTGATTCAGTGCTTGTTACTCTCTTCTGGGTGTGGGTTCTACCTGAGAGACTAAAGACACAACCAAGAAGAACTAATCTGGTTACTTTGCTTCATATTTGACCAATTTTGAATCGTATCTCTATGGGAATGAACTTTACTTACTTGATTATTGCAAAAGTGATATTTGTCGGGTTGTCACATTGTATCATTTGCCACTTGATTGCTTCTCTATACCCTCATACAAAGAGTATTACCTTTCTAGGTAACGACTCAATCCTCTCTATCTGACCATGAGGTAACTCTACTTCATCCTTCTCATCCTTCTCTAGTTTCATCCCAACCTTATTGCAATAGAGCGAGACAAGAAATTCTCTATTGCCCCAGGGTCTATCAACACTCTCAATGGATTGCCTTCTAACACTCCATTTACAACAATTAATTGTGAATTTACCTTCTTCCTTCTTTGCACACTCATCCTCTTCCTACTCTCCACTTTTACACTTCTTTATCAAGTCAATAAGGCAGCGAGGTACACTTACTGGCAATCTTTGTTTTCTGATGTGGTTTCCATATCTTCCTCTTCAATTTGTCTCTCCATGTGGTTTAGGGGTTGCTTGTATTGAGGTTGATGGCCTCTAAGGTGACAAGCATGAAAATTGATGGCTATGTGCCTAATTTTGCTACAATTGTAACATCATCGTTGTTCTACTCGAGCCCCTTCTCCCCTTGGGACTCCTTCTCTCCTTTCTTTGACCCATCCCCATTCTCCTTGGAGAGGTCTTGCTCCTCTATCTTGGAACCAAATGTTGCCTAATTCCATAGGTGCTGGTCCACCAAAATGGTGTGTTTGGGCCTACTAGTTTTACATTGGTGTTATTGCTTCACCTCCTCCAAGCACCCTTACTATTCTTTGGGTGCAGACAATGGCTTCAAAAAACAATATAAGGATTTTGCACCGTTACCTCTTGGAAAATCTGCTCTTGTAATCCTCTATTGAAATTGTCAAGAGCTTTGGCTGGACTCATATTGGTTATCCCAACCTATAGATCCAAAAATACCTCCATGTACTCTTGTATGCTATTCTTTTGCTTGAACCCCCATAGTCTAGTTTGGGCCATTTGCATAGAATCCATAAATTGGAAATTCTTGAGTAGCTCCTTTTGCATGGCTTTCCAAGTGACCTCTCTTCCTTCTCCATAGCAATGATCGTTCCCAAGAGTTATACCATGTGAGGGCCTTATCGGTCAAGTACCCATACGCAAACACACCTGCAAAATGATCAATGATCTTTGTTGTGAACAATCAAAGGTATCAATTCATTCTTGAAATCCAATTTTCCACTACTCCCATGGAACGTTGTCCCTTGTTAGGCTTGATGTTGCATATCTTCTTCATTTGTAGTAACAACATGGCTGGGTTGTTGATTAGAATCTGTGTCATCAGCATGCATAACTCTCCAATTACTTTGATTGCATGGGCTAGTTGTTGAGACGATTCCCCTTCTTGCATTACTTGATCCTTCTTGATAGCACATACTTGATTTTTCAATTCCTCCATGGTCATCTTGATTTGTTGAAACTCGTTCAACATCCCTTGCATTCCTTACATCAACTCTTGCAATTGCGGATCCATGATTCCTACACATGATTAATGTTCATTTGCTACTTCTTACTTCAATAGAGTGTTAGAATAATCACTTGGGAGAGTGCATGAACTATGGCGACTACCATTAGGACATAAGAGGCCATCACTTGTTGATAATATTCCTCACCAAAATTGTGGATTACAAACTCCTTGAACATCACTTTTGGTCTAACTACATAATGGGTTTCTACTTGCGTGTTGAAAGGGTGCGAATTTGGTACAATCAGATCCATAACATCATAATAGAATGTAGATTGTCAAATCTCACTCTATGTTGTATACCACTACAGGTAGAATCACCAAGTTTGGTGAATTCATCACTCTGTCCATGCTCCAAAGTGATAAACTAGCAATATTGTCATTTGTTCCTACTAGATGTACATAATCTTGATGTGGAATGGATTCAAGAATGGGATTCTAGGTGCAAGAAATTATACTCCTAGTGCATCCATCCCATCCGCTCCCTAAAGCCCTTCCCAAGTCTAGTAATTGCATTGTGTTCTCCACCTCAAATTACCTAGCTTTAATAGCTCATGCTCTTCCAAGAGGGGTGATCTACTCTCTTGAATTAAAGCACTTGCTCTGATACCATTGTAATACTCCGAGGACAAGAGACTTCTCAAGAGAGATACAAGAGAGAAAACATAAATTTCACACTCAATTCTTCTATGCTCCAAAGGAGCACCTTCTCTTTGTTATGTAGCCAAGGAGGATCTCCTCCAAGGAAGCTCCACCATAGGATTAGGTACATGGATAGGTGATCTGTCAGCAAGCTCCACCCTTAGATTACTTGCTTGGATGGGTGACATGTTGGTTCTAGTCCCATCTGGTTGGTCAAAAAGGCTTTGATGGGAGGGAATCTTTGAGGGAATTTTCTTATAGGAACCTCAAAATCACATGGGTTAGGTACTGTTAGAAAGCTCTCAGGGAGAAAAACTAGGGGGGAGGAAAGGCTGGCCTTATAACCTTTTCTCCAATGGGGGAGGAATCTAAATAGTTTTGAGGCCTAATTCATCCATTTAGGCCTCCAAAATTACCTCTAAAGTTTTCAAGCCTATTTTGGCTTCTACCCTATTAGTAGAAGTGCTCTTTTGGTGATACCTCTATCTGATCTATGTTTTTAATCATGTGTAACATCCTTCCAAATCTCACCACCTCAAGTTTCATCTCTAGATCATATGCCTAGCTATTGATTCTAAAGTTTCCAAGCGTGTTTTGGTTTTTGGCCAATTAGTAGAAGTACTCTTTTGGTGATACCTCTAGCTTATCTTATTAGTCCCTCATGTATAATATCTTTATGGATATTACCAAACCAAATTTTATCTCTAGGTCATCTATCTAGCTATTGGTATTCCACATTGCAGGTCATGTTGGAGTGGACAAGACCTTGGATGCAGTCAAGCACCATTACTATTGGCACAAGATGAGCAACAATGTGATGGAATACATTGAGAGCTATCTACTATATAAAAAGAACAAAGTTTATAATCAAGCTCCTACAAGACTCCTTCAACCCCTTTCTACTCCTACACAACATTGGGAAGTAGGTGAGTATGGATCTAGTCTTTGAATTACCCAAAGACCACCTTAGGGTTTGACTCCATTGTAGTCTTTGTTGACCAATTGAGCAAAATGATTCTTGTACAGTCTACCACCAAGGACGTGATTGATCCACAACTAGCTCAATTGTACTTAATGTAGTCTTCTCTCACCATGGTCTATCTCAAGTGCTCATCACCGATAGAGGCACTCAATTCATTAGTTTGTTTTGGCAAGCAGTCTTTGGTTTCTCAAAACCAAGTTGACCATGTCCACAACTTACCATCCATAGACCAATGGACAAACAAAGCTAGCAAATCACACTATTGAAGACATGTTGCAAGGCTTCACCGCAGATGAGCAAGAGAGGTGGGACACATTACTTCCATTGGTGGGATTTTCTCACAATAATTTAGTGAATACATGCACACGAGTCACTCCATTCTTCCTCATGTATGGAAAGCATCCCTTCACACCTTTGAGCTTGATGAAGATCCATTTGGTGGCTACCAAGGTTGACATAGTCAACAACTTTGTTTTTAGACTCCAACAAGGTGTGGAGATTGCCAAGCAGAGGTTGCAGATTGCCCAAAATTGACAAAAGCAATATTTCAATGCACATCATAGGCACATGTAATTCAATGTTGGAGATCAAGTGTGGCTGTCAACAACCAAACTCACATGTGTTGGCTCTCATAAGCTTAGACCTCATTTTATTGGGCCTTTTTCCATTCTTCATTGAGTTGGCACTATGACCTATCATTCAAGCTTCCACCACACATGAAGATCCATCCAATGTTCCATGTTTCTTTACTATGCATATGCCCGCCGATTGAGCCACTACCATTCCATACAAGACATTCAACCTTGTTAGACACTCATTGATGGTACAGAGGAATATGAAGTGGAATATATTCTCCAAAAATGCATCCGTGGTACCCACCACTTGGGGGTGGACTATCTTGTATAGTGGAAAGGTTACCCACTCTATGAGGTGACCTAGGAGCTAATTACCAACTTGATACATGCACCGGTGTTGGTGCAATCTTTTGAGCAACAACTTCATAACAAGGATGTTGCATCTCAAAAGAGGAGGATTTGTGATACCAATAGCTAAGCATACGATCTAAGTGAAATTTAGTTTGGTAACATCTCAAAGGATTTTATACATGATGGACTAAATAGATCAGAAAGAAGTATCACCAAAAGTGTACTTCTACTAGTAGAGCAGAAATTGAAATATACCTAAAATCTTTAGAAGCAATTTTGAGGCCCCAAACGGATGAATTAGACCTCAAAAATGTATGTATTCTCCTCCCAAGGAAGAGATGGCTGGCCTTCCCCCTCCCCCCTTTTATTGTCTCATCAAGAGCTTTCCAACGGTACTTCCCATACAATTTGGAGATTCCTACAAGAAGAGTCTCCTAAAGATTCCCCTAAAGATTCTCTCTTGTGAACATTGGTTTGACCAACCAAATAGGACTAATCCAACATGTCACCCATGCATAAATCTAATTTGAGGGTGGAGATCAATGACATGTCACAAATCCATGTATCTTATCCAAGGGTTATGCTTCTGTTGGGTGTCTCTACTTTGTTATATAATAAAGCCAACGTGCTTCTTTGGGGCATCTTAGTTTGAGTGTGAAACTTGTGTTTTCTCTTTTTTGTTTCTCTATTATCCTTGAAATATTAGAGTGACTTCTAGAAGGAAGCTTCTTGAGAAACTTGGCTTGCACTCCAAGAAAGCGGCTCAAGGAAGCTTCTTGAGAAACTTGGCTTGCACTCCAAGAAAGCGGCTCAAGGAAGCTTCTTGAGAAACTTGGCTTGCACTCCAAGAAAGCAGCTCAAGGAAGCTTCTTGAGAAGCTTCTCAAGAGTCTTGTATGGTCCCTATAAATACCAAAGTCAAAGCTCATGCTAGGCATTAGGTGTTTCCAACACTCAAGTGTCCTAATGTGATCTTCCATTCTACTATTTCTCTCCTTGGTCTTGGCCTTTTACATTGGTATCAGAACAAGAATGGGATGGATGGAATTTATGGATCACCAAATCCATTTCCACCAAACCATTGGGATTTTTTTGTTTGGGTACTACCCAAGCATCATTTCACATAGTTCATCACCTCATGGTTTGGATATAATTTTCTAAATATAATCACCTTGTTTGAGGGACCCTTGGTACTTCAGGTTGTAACTTATGGAGAACAATGGACATATGATAGTGTTGTATCTATGTGTTAATAAATCAGATAGTTTGCAAATGGTGTGATAGAGTAGTAACCATGGCAGAAATATTTGAGGTTATCATTACTATGTAATAATAAATGGAGCACCTTACTCAATTGTTGGATGAACAAGATCATTAATGACAAGAGCATATAGAGAGAGTATTAGTTTGAGAAGGAGAAGACAAAATTTTATTTCCAAAACCCAAGGTTTTGTAGGCAAGAATCTCTCGGGTGCAATGGAGAATTATATGTTTGACTACAAATATTATTTTGAAGCTACCAATCTTCAAGATGAACAAAAATAGATTCTCTTGACTTCTAGCCAATTGGATTGAGTAGCAAAGCTATGATGACAATTTTGAGTGGAACAAACAAAACTAAAAATTGTTGCACCAATCTTAACATAGGCAGAATTCAAGAGTGCAATAATAGGTTGATTCAAAGCTATAAATGGCACATGAGCTACATGAGATAGGTCGGCAAAGTTGAAGCAAATTGAATTTATAAAAAGTTACATCATACAATTCTAGAACACTATCATGCAAATTCCAAATATATTGGAAGAGGAAGTTCCGTATCAATTTGTGAGGAGCTAGAAGTCATGAATCAAATTAGAGGTAACTATGCAAGAGTAACAACACTTAGAGGAAGCCATGCAATTTACCAAACACTTTGATTCCCTAGTTGTAATAACTTGATCTTGACCTAGACCTCCACAAAACCTACCAATACACTACATATGGGTGAAGGAGCCAGCACCAATGGAGATTGATACCATTCAATAGAGACCATCTGGCACCATAGAGAGAGAAAATTGTGATAAAATGGTGATGGTTTCTATTATTGCCAAATTGGACATCACATTGCTGAATTTTTGCTCAAGAATGGGTGACCTAAACAAGTCACCCAAATGGAGTTTGTGGAACAAAATGATCAAGAAAATAAGGAATCACAATAGGAGATTTTAAGCCACCTATTGGGAACTTGATTAGTTCCAATGGGATCAAAGGCTCAACGTATGCAAGTTTTTTTCACTTGCAAGATATGATATCTAATTGTGGTTATAGAATTTTGGTTGATTTGGAAGTTCATAAAATATTTTTCCATGCAATTAGCAAAGAAATTATGTATTCCTACCAAGCTAATAATTAGAAGTAGAATGATGATGGCAGATGATGGAAAGTGTTCTATATCTAGTACTTTGTACCTTATTACCTTCAAGATTGAGAACAAGTATTTGGAGTGTATGAGGTTTGTAATGGCACCTCTACACTATGATGTAATTCTAGATTTACCTTAGCTTTAATGTCATAAAGTTCAATTTGATTGGAACCAATGAAAAATTCAAGTACAACACCAAGGTAAGAATTTCTGATTAGGTTGTTTGGCTCTTCTGAGTAAGACACCTAAGAATAGTCAATCACAGAATGGGAGGTTTTTTAGGAAAGCAGCCATAGAGTAAGCTTTGGAGGAAGATGAGTCCCAAGATGAGAAATTTGTTAGTGAAACAGCCATAAAGCAAGCTTTGGAGGAAAATAAGTCTATTTTTGTGATGTGGATCGAGTAGATTGTGCATGGAGGATCTAAGGAGGATCAAAAACCTCATCAAGCAATGGTTGATAAAAAATTCCATGAGTTTTCAGATTGTGTTTTTGGATGATCTGCCAAATGGATTACCCTCTGATCATAGTACGCCCTTCAAGATTGAGTTATTGCAAGCAAGTACTCCAATGAGTAGACAAATCTATCGGCTCACACCAAAGGAGTTGGAGGAGTTGCAAATAACACTTTTGGAATTTTTGGAGAAAGAGTTCATACGACATAGTATATCTCCCTGGGGAACACAGATACTATTCATTCCAAAAAAGGATGGAGGACTTCATTTCTATATTGATTACCATGGGCTCAATAAACAAAAAATGAAGAATGCATATCCCTTGCCTCAAATTGATGACTTGCTTGATCAATTGAGTGGAGAATGATATTTCTCCAAGTTGGATCTTTGCAACGGCTATTGGCAAATCCTCATTGACAAGGAAGATGTGCAAAAGACCGCCTTTTGCACAAGGTATGGGCATTTTTAATGGAGAGTTCTACCTTTTGGGCTCACTAATGCTCTAGTAGTTTTCATGGATCAGATGCATAGGATATTGGATGGACTATTGGATCGATACATGGTGGTGTTCTTTGATGATATTTTAATCTATAACAAGATAGAGGTAGAACATGCAAATCATATGCAAGAAGTCCTAAGATGACTACTACAATAGAAGTTTTATTGCAAGAAGTGAAAGTGTACCTTTTGGTAGAGGAAGTTATATTCTTGGGTCACAAAATCTGATCGGAGGAGATCAAGATGGAAGAGGAGAAAATCAAGGCCATCACTGGTTGGCCTACTCCAAAAGATGCTACAAAAGTATGGGCATTTAATGGATTAGCTAGTTTTTACTAACGGTTCATCCACTACTATGCTCATGTAGCCACACCATTGAGCTTTCAATGGACCAATAAGCACAAAGAAGCATTCTAGAAGCTAAAACATATAGTGTCTTCAAAACCAAGTCTTCAACAATATGATCCTCAATTACCTTGTGTGGTTGATTTTGATGCTTCTAACTTTGCAATGGGAGCCATGTTGCAACATGAATTCCCAGATGGGTTACATCCCATTGCCTTTCTATCTTGCAGGCTAAATACAAAAAAAAGAAATTATTCAACTCAAGATCAAAAACAACTAGCAATTGTATATGCGACCAAGGTATGGAGACATTATCTCTTGGGGAGACAAGTGATCATGGAAATTAATCACAAACCTTTGTTGCAAACATTACACTTGGAATACATGAAGAGTCGATATCATCAAGAGGAAGAACACCTACAATTGTTTGAGATCAAACTTGAGTACAAACCTAGTTGGTTCTACATCATCCTTGATGCACTATCACGATGACCTAATTTGAAGTCTCTTCCTCTCATCATGGTGACAATTATGATGATATCAATTGACTCCAAAGTCCATATTGAGTTTAAGACCATTTTACCATAAGATCTCTTCTTTCAGATGGTACAAGGTCATCTTCAACATACAACAAGGAGTACAACACCTTCTCTCTCAAGGAAGGCCTTCTATTTTGTGAGAACCAGATTTATGGTCTAGCCAAAGGTGATCTCTGACTTGTGTGCCTCCAAGAAGCCCATGACTTACCAATCGTTGGTCACATGGGTGTGGACAAGAACTTAGGTACTCTTTAATGCCAATGGTGGTGGCCCAACATGACACAAGATGTTGAAGAGTTTGTCCAATTGTGTGAGAGTTGCGAATGCAGCAAGGCCAACAACCAAAAACCGAGTGGACTTCTTCAACCACTCCCCATTCCAACTACTCAATGGAACATATGAGCCTTGATCTCATCATATCCTTGCGCAAGATGAAGCAAGGTCACACTACAATTGTGGTGTTTGTGGAACTTATTGAGAAAATCCATTTGACACCAACCTTTGATATTGTGGATGCCCCAACATTAGGGTAAATCTACTTTGATATTGTCTTCAAGCATCATGGGATGCCATGTGTACTCATCTTTTATTGTGATCCTCAATTCCCTAGGAAATTTTGGCACGCACTCTTCTAGATACTTGGCACCAAGCTTGCTTTGTCCATGACCTATCATCCTCAAATTGATGGACAAATTGAAAGTGAAAATTGCAGCTTGGAGGATATGCTTTGTGCCTTTGTCAACATTCACCATACTATTTGGGATGAATGTCTTGCAATTGTTTAGTTTGCATACAATAGTTCCAAATAGGCAAGCATTGGATTCTCTCCTTTTTTCCTCAATTTTGGCCAAGATTCACTTGTTCTAGATTCCTTTTGTGCTCCTCCTTGATCTCATATCCCTCATACTTCCACCTTCTTGACCTTCTTCTTTGTTGCTTAGAATTGTTAGAAACAATATGCAGACCATCATTGTTGTGATCTCACCTTTCAAGTCAATGATAAGGTCATGCTCTCCTCGAGTAATTTACCCCTCCCACTTGATACCCAAGTTCATAAACTTGCCTCTAATTGGATAGGACCCTTTGATTTCACCCAAATCATCTCTCCTATTGCTTATCAACTTGCCTTGCCTGGTCATATGAACATCCACTCTATCTTTCACATTTCCATATTGAAACTATTTGTTCCTAAGCCATCTTCTTTTTCCTCTTGTGTCCAACCTCCTCCTCCTCCTCCTCTCGTCTCTATCAATAATCACGAGGAGTATGAAGTTGATTGTATCATTGTGCATTGCCACATTCAACAAGACTGTTAACAACATACGGAGTACAAGGTCCTTTGGAAAGGGTATCCCCTTCATGATGCCACATGAGAACCTCTTTCTCATCTCCAGAATGCACAAATGGCCATCCAAGAGTTTGAAGCTTCAATGGCAATGAGTACATCATCAACTAGCAATGGAGGAATATGTAACAATATGGAGTTTAACAACAAAGTTAGTTCGGGCTAACAAAGTAGTGAATAGGCAAAATTGGCCTTGAATATTCTTGAAGTATCTAGAAAGCTTCTTGGGAAGCTTCTCAGCTAGCTTAGCTTGCACCCCAAGTAGGTAGCTTCTAGAAACTTCCAACTAGCTTAGCTTGCATGCTAAGTAGGCAACTTCTAGAAGGAATCTTATTGAGAAGCTTCTTGGTTAACTTGGCTTGCACTCCAAGAAAGCTTCTTGAGAAGTTTCTCAAGAGCCTTGTATGCTCTTTATAAATATCAAGGCTGAAGCTCATGCTAGCCATTTATAGTTTTCCACACTCAAGCGTCCCAATATGATCTTCCACTCTCTTATTTCTCTCCTTGGTCTTGGTCTTTTACAAATCCAATAAATATCATATTGCCTAGTGTGCCACACTAGACATTCCAAATTTCTATGTACATTGTAGGAAATATGGGCATACTATGGCAATTTGTAGAACATTGCAAAGATGCCAAGAACCTTGAGAAGAGAGAACACATGATGCAGACATTGTCCCCAACAACACAACTTCAATCAACATTTATGGGACCATACTTTGCAAGGAGGAACAGGCAATGACAAGGATGAGGACCACCTAGCCCGGATGTACATTGTCACATTTGTAGTGAGAACCACTATGCAAGTCAATGTCCTAATAAGCCCGCTTGCTGCATGTTCTGCACATGAGCACATACTATGACACAATTCCCCAACTTTTGAAATTTCATCACCCAAGTTCACAAAGCACCCATATAGAATGAACAAAAAAAGCCATCATGTACTAAATCCTCATGGCTCTAATGGGATTGTGCACTTCATTGCAATTGAAGAGAACCCCTCGGAAGGAGATGCATGCTTTATAGAAAATCATGCCCCCATGGAGGCAAACATCTCTTACTACATGATCCTGCACTTATGCAGTGCCAGATCTAGTGAGCAATCCGTCCTTTGAAATCCACTCCTCCATGGAGACTGATGATGAACTTCCATGGGAGTATACTTCACAGCCGGTCTTGGAGATGTACTATGCCATGATTCCCATGTTTGACACATTAACCAAACACCCTTCTACTTTGGTCATTCATAACTATGACATCTTTAACAGATCTGGCTAACACTCAATCCAATATTACCCTCAAACAACTTTTCAAAGTAGCTCCCACAGAGCACCTAATGCTTCAGACATTTTTGTTGAAAGAGCATCCCAAAGTGCATTCCAACAACTCTGTGAATGACGTGATTCCCCCAAGCATTCAAACTCCTATAACTTCAACCTTGCTTGTGGGAAGCCCACAATCTCCAACTACAAAAAAATCTCCAACTAAGGGAAGACCTCAAAGCACTCTAATAAATGAGGTGACAAATGAGCATCAGGTGTTGTATACAAAGACCCACTACCCTAATATTCCTAACTATTGAAGGCAATGTCATTCCAAATTGTCAATTGACTCAAGCTCCTCCATCAACATTATGACAAGGAGTTATGCAAATATTAAGATTGGAAGGCATGACTAAAACTTTGACCCTTCTTTGAATGGCTAATACAAATTCCTGAAGTACTCATACAAATAACTCATTACAAATTCCTGAAGTTGTTTAACTGCCGCAAGTTATGCAGTCACCTTTGAAAGGATTGGCTCAAAGGGACAAACGGAGCGGAGCGGAAACACATACCTTGATAGCAACCAAGTCTTTACTGATGAGGTCCCTCGGAAATCCGCATTCAGCCAATATCATTCACGGACGGCCTTCAGCAAAATGCTGTACCACAGTTCAGCAGGTGCAGACTCGAACTCAATTATTGGGAGAGATGGGTAGCCAAACCCTCTTCCAGAGTGCCCGACTTCAGAATTGAGAATTGGACAAACCGAGGCTACTGCCTCAGTTTGTCTCAGTTCACGTCCAAACGACTCTACATCTCCAGATAACTCCTCGGACATTTCTTCAGCTTGAAATCTGACATCACCCCAGACATCTTGAATGCATTTTGAATCGACTTCCACCAGGTGAATATATAGAGGAACGATGACAATTGACATTCAGCCCAACTCATTTCCAAACTGGTCAATTCTTTTGTGTCCAACTAGTAGACAATACAAAAGATTCCATATGTGAAGTTTTGGTAGCTTTTTCATCTATGTCTGTTCCACGTAATTATGGTTATGTTGGAAATCTTTATAGATTTTTCCTCTAATAAGACCAAACATCTTCAGCTGAACAAAGTTCCCCATCTTTGTTATAGTCTCCAGCAGTAGAACTGCTGATCCTAGATAGACTGCTGATAAACTGCTGTAGAACGCGGAAATGTCGACGGGAAATATTTGCGAGAACGGGAACGATCTTATTGGAGTTCCAGAGATTCCCCAGCTTGTATTGAAATGAGAAGGCACTAAACCATCGCCAGTTAGACATGCGACGAATGCGCTGTAGACCATAACCAATTGATCACTGTCTGCATCACCTGCATTGGCACAACAGGATCTACCAACTCGCTGAGGCCCACCTACGTCTACGGTACATTGATAGAGGACTTGTTCAAGAAACTCAGCAGCGTCGTTGCATTCATAACAGGCCCACAGATCCCAGAAATCGCCGCCCCGGCTTCCGCCTCCTCATGCGTGGTAATGCACTTCTTGTTATGGCATTTCTTATTGTAGACCAAAGTAGGGTCCAAAGTCCAAGATATCCGCTGCCGCGACGTCCACCACATTAGTGTTATATTTATCGGTTGCACATTGGACCGTGACAGATGGGCTCAATTTCGAATAGGTGCTCAACCAACTTAGCACCTTCAGTCCATGTTTATAAGATTCAGGGAGCAAATGTTAGATTGTTGGAGAGCTTCATTTCACCTTGAAATCTAAAACTGGCATGTAAACTATATAGTTTTGAACCTCAATCATATATATAGTTTAACATAGTCTTGAATTTAAATAGGAAGTGCCCCTATCAGATTAAACAAAGACCTACAAATAACTTTGAACCTCAATCATATATATCGTTAACTTATTCTTGAATTGAATTGGAAGTGCCCCTATCAAACTAAACAAAGACGAAGAAGAGTGTCGGAATCCAGAACTCAAGCACTAATAACATACTAATCCAATTTAAGAACTACTGAACATACTACGGAGGTGGACAGCTTGAAAAGAGATCTGCAATCCGATAACTGTTTCGCTGATCTCTCGGTGTTGTAGCGAGAAAGATAGTCAACTACAAACAGCTGATCTTCTACAGAACGAAGTCGAAATAGAGGTCCTTAACGTTGATTACATTACCAGTAGACCAGAGGTGCTTGCACAAGTCCTGCCAATTCGACCGACCGTCATCATTTGGGGAAGAGTGGATAGGTGAAGTATCCCGAACAAAAGTTCTAGCAGGTTGGAAAGATAAGCAATTTCTCTTGAAAGCAGCAGTCAAGGATCTCGGCAGAACGATTGCCTTAGTCTGGCAAGAAAGTCTGAATCTGCATTATGTGCACAAGGCAAGCCTCTGGATTTCATAGTTACGAACTTTTCAAAACTGGTCCAGGCGTTTGCATTTTGCAGGAGTTTCAGTGTGTACAGCGTTTCACAAGCAACACACGTCAAGACTAACTTTCAAACAAAGAGAAATAGAGCCACAGAAGAAGATTGTACGTGAAAACAGAAGTCTGGTGTCATGTCTGATTGGATTTCAGTTCAAAAAGGTCATGAGCAGGACAAGACAAGACTTGCTTTCACACAAAGTTAAACTACAACTTCATGGGTATTTCCATTCGTAAAAGCAGACTCACTGCTAGGCACATTCACCGCACTTTTAGAGCTCATCTGACCTCTCCATGCACGATGAGATTTACGTAGCAACCAGGCAGAAGAAGCTGGCTGATGAAACCACCTTACTTCCATGGAACAGAAGCAAGCACCTCATGACGCTTCTAGCAGCCGACATGTGATCTGGTCACAGTGTCACAATCTTGACCGATACAAACCCCGATCGTAATGCAGATAAACCTCTTTTGGTTAGCTCGTAGCTGGGATCGTTATTCTTATGCTGATTTTTTATTTATTCTAGCTTGTGCCAGAAATAGGAAAACTGAACATGTATACAGACAACGCAGGTCACAAAAATAGGCTTTAAAATGCCTGCTGAGTATTCAGCGTTCAAGGCTTGAACAGCACTAAAGGAGAACTCTATTTGACATCCGTCTGCGTGTCACAGACTTTGGATTGCGTGATTTGTTAGTAGAAAATAGGACTTGCTAGTACGGACATCATCAGGGTTCTACCAGTTTAAGCTCGAGCTCCCCTTGGGAAATATGTCATTCACTTCGCACATCCAACAAGACAGCATCTACAGTCTATGAATTAAGTATAGAGTTGTGCAAGATTAGCAATGTGGAAGAAGACCTCATCTCGAAGTTCTCACTGGTTTAGTATCCTGGAATGCATCCTACTACGGAAGTATGAACAGAGTCTTAGCCTCGCAATAATCCATCCTGAAAAGATGAGTATGTACTAAGAGATAAGGTAAATCAATTGATCAATATTAAGAGATTGAATCTCCCACAAGGATAGAGCACATTATCACATATTTATAAGTGGGCCAAGACTGATGCTCAAAGAGTTGAATCGTAAGGTTGCATACACAAGTTGAGAAAAAGGAAACATTAAAGAGGATGGTATGTCTTGACTTTTTGTGTTGAATTACGTTCTTTATTATTTCGGTTCCAATAGAGACTATGCTATTTCTCAAAGGTTATGGGCAAATATACAAACTTTCAACGATTGAGAAGCTAGATACTAATAATCATTTAATGTGGAAGAATACTTTATATATCTTCACAAGGGATATCTTTTGGTCAAACCTAGATATAGAGAGATAGATAAAACTAATCAAGATAGATAAAGATAAAAAAATTCCTCAACTGGAGCAGAGACATCTAAGCATCTGCGGGTACTATTGAAACTCATTCTCATGATTCAAATTGGAATTGGAGCAAAACTTCAAAGCATATATGAGATGCTATTGAAACTCATTTCGAATTACCACAACAAGACTTTGCAAAGCGTTTGGATTTGGAGTATGAATAGCACAATATTCATACTGATAGTTATCCTCAAGATTAAAAATGATCTTATAGGGACTCCTCAAGACTTTGCAAAGCAAATGAAGTTAAGATGGATATCATAATATAAGGGCTATGGGGGAATTATCTTCATAGAGTAAAGAATGCTTTTATGGGACCACATCATTGTTGGATTTCACATTTATGAACAAAAATTTACAATTATCAAGCTCTGGCATACTCTGCATGAAAGTTATACGCATATTCTTCTTTATTAGATCCTGGGTTAGAGCACACATACCCCATGGAAAGTTTCATGATGAGTCTTGGGAGGCTACTTATGCTCAAAGCTTCGATATTAGAAGTAATAAATTAATAAAAAAATTATTATTAAAGGCATAGTCAAGATAGGGACTTCCTATTTTGCAATAGAAGAAACTCAAAATGCAGAACTCCATGTAAAAATAGTAACACAAAAATTAATAAATTTCTAGATTGAAGAATTACAGAGATAAATTTTTTTATTGAAAAATTAAGATATAGTACCAGAGATGGTCAAAATTAAATGAGATTAAGTAGAAGAATCTACAGTTTATTACTGGAATAGAAACAAAAAAAACGATATTGGTCAAATCGTAAATCTTACTAGAAAATTAATGGATTAAAAAAACCCATGTCGTTGAGCAAAGAAAATTGGAAATATTAAAAGAAAAATCATCGAATAACAAGCACATAACACATAATCTATCATGGAGTAAAGTAAAAAGACAAAAAAAAAATTTATTCTAGATCAATTAAAATGTTATCGGAAGACTATATTAAAGTACAACATTTTTTCTAGGTGAAATATAATCTTATCTGAGACTGGGAAGAGCAAGAGGATTATAAGCATTGGGTTTAATTGAATACTACAAATGTCGAATTTGGAGAAATCAAGATATCCACCGGTAAACTTGAAGTGTAATTTTTACAAACTTGAAGTGTAATTAACCGGATTAAGTGTAATTTTTAATGAAGTACTATCATGTAGCTGAATCCAATGGTTCAATAATCATGCGTGGAGTCAATAAAGCACGTTATTATATAGCCAATCTTACATGTGAGTAAGATATTGTCAAGGTATTGGTCCATAGAGGGAGAAATTTGGATTATTAGGACCATAGTAATCCCAAACGACAAGAAAAGAAGTCATTTTCAAGTCCACTCCATGCTAAGCTAAACGAAACTAAATCAAACATCAGATCCTGTATAGTATTAAGTTCGGAGCATCCTTACCTGCAAAAACTGGAGCACTTTCATGCTATGAATCGCGAGGCGCGCGTTTAACCGATCGGATTGAGGTGTATGTATGTAACCAAGCAAGAGTTGGCTTTGGCGATGGTATGACGATTTTGACCGGAACTTCTCCGATACCCCTCCTCCCATATTCATATTCGGCCCGACTAGCTAAGGTCCGCGCACCGTTCGTCATCAGAAGGGATGGAGTTACTTCCACCAGACACATCATTCAGCAATGCCTCTATAGCACCGGGGAAGTCCAGAATCTGTTTGGCATTGGCCCCGTAAGTAGCTAAGCTCAGCAGAGTTCTTATCGCTTGGGCTCGAAACTTCTCACTTCCATCCCCTCTGAGAAAGAGCTTCACGAGTTTCGAGTTTAACCCGAGAACTTCTCCGATTCTCCTCTTCCCATCTTCGTATACGCAACATCCTCCATCAGCAAGGAATTCCTTCCACTCGACAAACCATCCTACCGTGCCTGAATCGCATAGGGGAAATCCAGAATCTGCTTGGCATTGGCCTCATAAGTAGCTAAATTGGACAGAGTTCCTATCACTTGGGGTCGAAACTCCTCACGTCCATCCCGTCCGAGGGAGAGCTTCACGAGTTTCGAGATTGACCCCGGAATTTCTCCGATTCTCCTCGTCCCATCTTCATGTCTGGCTATATTGGCTAAGGTCCACGCAACATTCTTCATCAGCAAAGAGTTACCTCCACTCGACAACCCATCCAACAGTGCCTCAAGAGTACCGTGAAATCCAGAATCTGCTTGACATTGGCCCCATTAAAAGCTAAATTCGACAGAGTTCTCATCACTTCGGCTTGAAACTCCTCACTTCCATCCCATCCGAGGAAGAGCTTCACGAGTTCCGGGAACTTCTCCGATTGTCCTCTTCCCATCTTCATCATGTCTGGCTGTATTGGCTAAGGTCCACGCAACATTCTTCATCAGCAAGGAGTTACGCCCACTCGACAAACCATCCAACAGTACCTCAAAAGCACCGGGGAAATCCAGAATCTGCTTTGCATTGCCCTGATTAGTAGCTGAATTGGACGTAGTTCCTATCACTTCGGCTTGAAACTCCTAACTTCGATCCCGTCTGAGGAAGAGCTTCACGATGTTGGAGATTGACGTGAGTTTCTCCAATTTTCCTCTTCGAATCTCCATGCATGGCCAGATTAGCTAAGGTCCGTGTAATGTGCGTCATTATGCAATGTGCATAAAACATCAAGGAGCTACTTTCACCAGACATACCATCCAGCAATGCGTCCAAAGCACCGAGGAAATTTAGAATCTGCTTGGCATTGGTCTCACTAAAAGCTAAATGGGACAGTGTTCCTATCACTAGGGCTCGAAACTCCTCACTTCCATCCTGTCCGAGGAAGAGCTTCACGAGTTTCGAGATTGACCCGGGAACTTCTCCGATTCTCCTCTTCCCAATCTTCATGTCTGGCTATATTGGCTAAGGTCCACGCAACATTCCTCATCAGCAAGGAGTTACTTCCACTCGACAAACCATCCAACAGTGCCTCAAGAGCACCGGGGAAGTCCAGAACCTGCTTGGTATTGCCTTCATTAGAAGCTAAATTCGACAGAGTTCTCATCACTTCGGCTTGAAACTCCTCACTTCCATCTCGTCCGAGGAAGAGTTTCACGACGTTGGAGATTGACCCGGGAGTTTCTCTAATTTCCCTCTTCGAATCTCCATGCATGGCCATATTAGCTAAAGTGCATGCAATGTACGTCATTTGCAGGGAGTTAATTCCATCGGACAAACCATCCAGCAATGCGTCCAGAGTACCGGTGAAATTTAGAATCTGCGTCGGATTGGCCTCATTAGTAGCTAAATTGGACAGAGTTCTCATCACTTTGAAACTCCTCATTTCCATCCCGTCCGAGGAAGAGCTTCACGGGAACTTCTGCAATTCTCGTCTTCCCATCTTCATGTGTTGCTGAATTGGCTAAGGTCCACGCAATATTCTTCATCAGCAAAGAGTTACCTCCGCTCGACAAACTATCCAACAGTGCCTGAAAGGCACCGGGGAAATCCAGAATCTGCGTGGCATTGGCCTCATTAGCAGACAAACTCAACAGAGTTCTTATCACTTCGGTTTTGAACTCGTCACTCCCATCCCGTCCGAGGAAGAGCCTCACGAGTTTCGAGATTGACCCCGGAACTTCTTGGATTGTCCTGTTCCCATCTTCATGTGTACTATAGTGGCTACGGTCCATGCAACATCCTTCATCAGCAAGGAGTTATTTACACTCGACAAATCATGCAACAGTGTCTCAAGAGCACCGAGGAAATCCAGAATCTGCTTGGCATTGGCCTCATTAGAAGCTATAGTCGACAGAGTTCTCATCACTTCGGGTCGAAACTCCTCACTTCCCATCTCGTCTGAAGAAGAGCTTTACAAGTTTCGAGATTGACCCGGGAACTTCTGCGATTCTCCTCTGGCCATCTTCATGTATGGCCAGATCAGCTAAGGTCCACGCAAACCTCGTATTCTGCTGCAGGGAGTAACTACTTCCACTGGTAAATCATGTAACAGTGCATCGAGAGCACCGGGGAAATCCAGAATCTGGTTGACATTGGCCTCGTAAAGAGCCAAATTTCTCAGAGCCATGAGGTGAAGGCCGTGATGGTGAAGTTGCCGGTATGGTGAACATGAGTTTTCATCGGTGTGCTGAGGCGCTAAGGATTCAAGCAGACTTTTTACGGTCCCAGGAGTATGAAATGCCGTACACAATCCTGGAGCCCAAAGCTGAACCAATATGCTGATTGTTGGTGCCCCATAATGCAAAGATGAGACCAAAGTTTGAAGACCGTTATCATCAAGTTCTCCATTGCGAACAACCTTGATGTAAACCTACAAATTATAGAGCAAAGAGAAAGTTGTAAGTTAGAGTGTTATTGGATTCTTTTCGTTTCAGTACAAGAAAATCTGAAGCAGTTTCAGTGATTTCAAACAAGGCTGCCTGATATTAATAGTGGACGCGAGTGGGTAAAAGCATTACATACCTGCTTCACACAATGAGCGAAGTTCTCATCATATTCTGGTAGTAGGTCTGCATGAGGAAGGGAAGATGCTCCATTGTTTCTCGTAACTTCTTCAAATGGCCGTAATCTGTAGCACCCAATCCAAGTACTTTTGCAGCTTTCCTCTGCAAGACTTTCATGTAAGTAGAGGGCGCAAAGTGCAAAGACGACATCTCCGTGCTGGTCATCCCAAATGATTTCAAGATTAAGTCCTGTGTTCGGCATGGTTTTGTCGTTCAGCAACTGCAAACAAGTCATCACCATTTCAACATCCTCTCTCGTCTTCTCGCTACTATTGATGAAATTTCGTTGCAGATCATGCAACCCTAAGGTTTCGTATTCCTTCTTTAGCATTGGACATCTTTTGACAATCGGACCAAGGTATTCTAGGAACTGGATGCTCGATTGCAACATCGTACCGCTTTCCATCAATTGATTTTTATGCCCATCGAATCGAGCTGGTAGTAATTTAGTGTACAACACGTACACTACATGATTGGGGATGGAATTTCCCTCACAATTTGCAGTCAAGATTAGCAAATGCCTAGCATCAGGTTTGAGCTCTTCGCACATCATCGACAATGTCTTCCAAATGTTTTGCTTGTATGAGAAGTCAAGTACTGGTCTCAAATACAGAGAAGGGCCTCCTTATTCAACGTCTTCCTCCATGGCTCTTTCGTAACTCTTTGCAACCCTCTTCCACTCGCCCACGTCATTGTCCTTGTTCTTATTTATCCTCTTGCCCACCATCGCCAAAGCCAGTGGATTATATTCTGCTCGACATATCAGACCTTGAGCAACATCCTGTCAGAAGTACATAAAATCAAATGCATAGATCTTTAGCCTAGTTGGTATGTGTCAAGTAACAAGTGATCAAAATCTAAAATACCAGTTAGTCGATATACAAACAAGATCCGGATCTTTCGGCACTTAGCAGTTTTCAGGTAGAATTGGAAAGGCTGAATGTTCATATTGTAGGAAGACCTCAGCACTGAACAAGCTGTCATCTTATATCGGTTCCAGTCCCGGGCCACGAGGTCAAAACTGATCCTCTTCTAAAAACTGAAGATGAGGTGATACATGCATATCGGCATATCCCGTATAATAAAGCTTTAGCTGCAATTATTCGACGATTCAGCTAGTGAACATTACCCACCCTATCTACAACGAAAGTACTATTTCATTCAAAACATCGAACATCAATTATCAAGCTCACTCCATTTTCTCCCATAAATATTCACTCACAAGGAACTCAGGATTGGTGAATGAAATGCAGAAAATTAACTCAGGATTTGTGCATGAAATGCAGAAAATTAACTAACTAGAAGTTTCTAACAGACCTTCAAGTCTTGTGGTCGATCATTGTTTGGCTCTCCTGCATGGCAGGCAAGGATCTTCTCCGCTTCTTTCAGCTCGATCCGCTGCGTTCGGCTTGCACAGAACCGTTTCGGAGCATGGACTTCCGGGATGTGACCAGCTACTTCACATTACTACGGGACGTTCCGTTCACCAGCCCAACAAACGCCATTATAAAAGTGGACTCCCACACATCGTCCAGGATCACTAAAGCACTTCGCACACTGAGAAGACCCTGAATTCGGTTCTGAATCTGAATATTGAGATTTGCGCCGTGGTCTTGACTGATACCCGAAGAATCCTCTGGAGCAAGCTTTGTCAGGAGTTCTAGTTGCTTGGATGACACGGTTGATCCAGAACCACACTCCAAGAACACAACCAAGCTGAATGGTGTGTCTTCTCTGGGAATCAGATTTCTATGATGGACAACCATGTACCTGGCTAAGATAGATTTTCTTGTACCAGGATCACCGTGAAACAGAACCGCAGTTGCAGAAGGCCCGTCCTTTTTCTCATCCTCATCCTTATCTACATTCCTTTTGTCGATGCTTACTGGAACATGTGCCCTCACACCTCCTCTGCTGATCTTGAAGGAATAAGGTTTAGCATACGCTTCCTTCATCATCACTTCACGCGCACTTGATCTTGTTGCATCACAGTAGCCACATTGTATGCTTCTCGTATCTCCTCAAGAGACTCTTACAATGTCTGGGAAAAGAAGAGTTCCAGTTAATTTAAAACAACAACCGGCAGGAAAACGGATCCGTCTACTATTTTCTATCTCCTTTTGTTCTTGTTCTTTTTCCACTAGAATCCTGGCGTTCTCCCAAGCTTTTACGCAAATGATGGTCGTCTGGTAAACCAAATTCATGCATCATGGTCAAGTAAGTGTCCTGTTGCTTCCGAAGACTTCGGGAATACGTTTCCATGTTCTATGTGCCTTGTGCCATCTATGGCCCAGATCCAATATCAGGGTATAAGCGCTACAAGGGCTGCAGCTGCTACCTCCGCAATCGACCCTGAACACAACTCGTCACTGTGAAAGCAGTGGATGCAAATCGGGTATATATAGACATATATGGGAGTCGATAATCTCACCGCAGGGATTCTTTAAACTCACCGCACCCCACATGTCACAGTCCAAGGACCATCTTTAACTCGCAAAGGCTTAACTATTACCCGAAATGCGAACGCCATGACCGTTCCCTTGGATTAGGATCTCGTCTCGATCCCCTAACGTTGTAGGGAACTAAATGGGATGGTGCCCTGCAAGTGCGCAAGTGCAACAGATGGTTCGATATTGCTCATGCTGTCAGCGCAGGAACGGTTGGAGTGTTGATCTTTGGTCTATGGTTTATGATTGGCCCTTTGATCAATGAGGTGCAGTGAGTTTACCAAAACCTTCCGACGAGATTTTATTTTATTCTTTTAACCGAGAATAAGAATTTTATTTAATTAAGACAAAACTAATGTAACAAACATAAACAATCCATTTTGTACACGGTGATGATAAGTAAAAAAAAATTTAAACCATAATAAACTCCTAAAGGAGAATGAATTTTTTTTTATTAAACTAGCATACAAAATTACATGGACCTATGAGAATATAAAGAATTGGAGGATACATGCGGTAGAGGTATGAAAATGTTATTCTCTCTCCGCTCTATCAATGTATCAGTGGATCACCGCTTTGTTTTGGTAATTCTTTAAACCAGAGGATGCACCGCCAATAGAGGTATGACAATATTATCCTTTTTCCCGTCTTTTGAAGTATTATTATATAATGTCTTTGTATTTTTTCATTGCTAAGTTCATGGTCCCGTTGTAAAGTACCACAAACACTTGATCTACAGGGGATCTCGTTTATTCTACCTCCACGGTCGTGAAGTATTGAGCCTTGATACGCGCAGTTACCCATGTGAAAAAGTTACATACGATTATAATTTTGGGGTCCCAACTGAATCTCTTTGTAAGGACAAGAGATTATCCTCTTCACCCTCGTTACAAGAACAAGGTCGCTCATTTTCAGAGCCTAAGAGAACCTTGTAATCGTAAGCTGAAGTCCCATTGGGTAAAAAACAAAGTAATTCTTATGCAGTGATCCTGCTCAAGCTGGGTTGGCTTCACCAAGTACACCAGGTGTGATTGGGCGATCGTATTTGATTTAAGGATTTGTAAAATAAATATAAATAAATAAAAATTGTCATTTATAAAAATGAAAATTTAATATTTTTCACATCTTTTTGATATTTCCTTTCCCCAAACGCACTAAACTGATCCAAGTGGAAAGCATCAAGGAATGACCAGAAATGAACTAGCTATTCCATAGTTGAGGAGCTAATCCTTGATATCTCCGAGTTAAATCTCAAAACCCAATTATGAAGTGCAACTGAAGCATATTTGAAGGCTAAAGGCATTCACAAGAAGAAGACATGTCAAACGAATATGTCAAACGAAGATAACAAAAGGGACGAAGATATCAAGTGATGCAGTTCAAGCCTGGGACTCTGGGAATGGGCGCCAGGACGATGTTCAATCAGAATGAAAGAGTTGAATATACTAAAGGTTTAGTGTGTTTATGGTGTGAAAATATCAGGGAGGAGATGTCTAAATATCAATTTCCTACACATACTGATGTTTGTTGAACTGGTCCTTCATGAAAAGCTTTCAATTTTAGAGATGAAATACTAAGTTGAAAATGAAAGATCTATAAACTAAAAAGTTCAATTGTTTAGAATTAAATCATCTGAAATATTCTTTTCCAACTCTTGCGTAGAGTTTTAAACAAAGGTGCCGAACTCAGAGATTGAAACAACTCCGGCACGATTGACAATTGCAAGGGCCTGAGCAGATATAAGTACAGACCCTGAACGATAAGGTTGGAGCACTATCAAAGGACTAGCGATTCCCATTTGAGGAACACGATGCATGTACGTAGGTGGGGCTAGTTGATCTCGCAGATTGCCGAAATTACTGGAGTCCAACAGACAGCACAGAAGCTGCTTCAAGGAAAAGCCTCTCGATCACTGCCATTTTGTTGGAATTGTAAGCGATTCCGCTCGGCCAGCAGAAAGGACTCAATAGAAATGGCGCACAGCCAATTTCGAACAGATCCCTCCACCAAACGTTCTGTTATAAGCTACCCGAAGTATGCTCCTTGATTGGACTAATAGGAACAAAATCAGCGCAATACCTGAATGAAAGAAAGGAATATCCATCCGGCCTCATGCAAACCTTCGCTGTGTTTTACGAAACCCCGTAGGAAACATTTAAGGTGAGGCTCTCTTTCCCCAAAGAGAGAGGGATCCAAAGGCAGACGTGAAGTCAAGATCACTCACGCTGCTGATTTCATACTTAAGATTTCATCGCACTATAGCCCAGCGACATTACCAACAGATTAACTCGCAGAAATGCAGACAACGACACAAGTAGGTGCTACGGCCGTTGGCCGTGTCTTGTGCATGGAAGCAGTGGATCCTAATTTTAAACGAATTTGAACACAAACACCTACATTCTCAACGGCTTTCTTTCTTTTCGATTTTGCAAAGGAGAGAATTGTTGCTACATTTGGATCGGCGCGGGGTGTGGTTTGAATGCTGAAGACCCCAGTCTGAGACGCTCCGCTCCACTCCATGATTTGAACTCCACTCTATAGAGTCGTTGCAAGCCAACAAGTAAGCTCCTCCGATCGGGACATCCCCAACTTGACTGCAAACGAATGCAGGTAGTTTGGGCACACGATAGCCCTGGAATTATTTAACCAGCACCGTTTTCGTAGCTCCAGAATTAGTTCGCAAAAATTGTCATGCGACAGGGGAGGAGCGGGAAGAACTTGCCGGCCTCAGAACACAAGGCTCCTCGGATCCTTGTCTAGGCCCTCACGGTGCTGACGAGCAATTGCATGCTTTTCGATTTTGCGTTGAGCTCGTGTTGCAGTGAATTGGGGAGTGAACTCGTAAATTACGAGAAGGTAGTGAGACGCAAGAGGAACAACCTCATCAATTGTAATCGCCACACTTTGCAGCGATGGGACGCCAAGGCTTCTCATCATGCAGTGGTGCTATTTTTCTGTTGATCTGTTTACAGTACAGGTTCGAGTTGCAAGTACTGGCTATTCAACCTAGTGTTGGTAAGCCCGCGACCTCTACTCCACTACTCAATTTCAAGGGGCGAGTTCCAGTTCGAAACCGTTTGAACGTCAATTCTGGTTTCATTGTCGTCCGTCATTTTCTTCTCTTCGTGCACTTATAAATCTGAAATAGTCCGGTGTCGACCAGTTTTCCTCGCCAATTTGAACTCCAATTTTCACGACCATGTGAACTCAAGTCCAAGTTGGAAAACCATCTCGTATCGTTTGACAGTAAATTTATGTTTGATGCAGATGGAAAATACCCATTCGTATCGAACTCTAGCACCGCACCGGCTCAAAGCCAGTACGACTACATCATCGTTGGCGGTGGCACAGCGGGGTGTCCTCTTGCAGCCACGCTTTCCCAAAAGCACAAAGTCCTCGTTCTGGAGCGAGGAGGAGCACCGTTCGACAAATCGAACATCGTAAATGCTGTAAATTTTGCCGAAGTGCTGACAGACATCAATGATACGACCATCTCACCTGCGCAAATATTTCAATCTCGGGACGGTGTGCTCAATCGACGTGCTCGTGTACTCGGTGGCGGCTCTAGCATCAATGCGGGCTTCTATAGCCGTGCAGAGCCGGAGTGGATAAACAACAGGAAGTTGGATTGGGGTCGAGTGAATGAATCCTTTGAGTGGGTTGAGGCAGTGGTGGCTTCGTTTCCTGTCACCGGACCTTGGCAAACCGCTGTTAAAAACGGGCTGATTGAAGTCGGCATAGGGCCTGATAACGGGTACTCGTACGACCACGCGGTTGGAGTCAAAGTCGGTGGTACAATCTTTGATGAAACTGGACATCGCCGCACAGCAGCTGATCTTCTACAGTATGCGAACCCGGACAATATTGCGGTTAAACTCTATGCTACTGCGCATCGACTTTTATTCGAATTCGATGGAGGTGAGACAAATTCAAGTTTCAAGTTTCAACCAGATTACGTAACTCTTTACGGAATATGACAGATTTGAATTTCCAGTTCAAAGGAATATGATTAGATCGTCTCTCGTTCACATCCAGTTTAAGATTCCAGCTCTGAATATCTGTCGCGCATCATACTCCCGTTCACGTTCACTGCCTGGAAAGTCCAGCCTTCAAAGATATATTTAGTTTTGATTCTGAACTTTGGTGATGGAGATTTCCTTCTCATCCAGTTAAAGACAAGTCGGAGGACCTTTGATTCCATCGTAGTCGTGTCTGAGTCGAAGCTACCGTAGAGTGCTAAGAGAGATCAGTTGAGAATTTGTTCGAACTGGGCATTAAAGGAATGTGGTGTTGATCAGACAGTGGAAAACCAAAAGCAACCGGTGTGCTTTTCACGGATGAGAAAGGGAACGCGCATCAGGCGGAGCTGGCAAACACGGAGGGGAGTGAAATAATCGTGACAGCAGGGGCAATGGGTACTCCACATCTACTCATGCTGAGTGGAATTGGACCCGCAGAGCATCTAAAGGAGTTTAATATTCCAGTCGTCTTGGATCAACCAGCGGTTGGGACGGGCATGGCCGACAACCCTTGCGTCACTATGCTCGTCCCCTCTCGCATTCCGCTGGAGACTTCTCTGATTGAAACGGCCGGAATATTACCAACCGGGTTCTTCATCGAAGCAGCCAGCGGAACCATTTCAGCGTTCGACGAAGTTCAGTCTCTCAACACTCTCGATCCAGACTACCGAAATCAAGAGATGGTCCAAAATTTCTCCGTAATGCCCAAGCTCTTTCCCCAACAGGCCATCGATGCCATCTCTCAGTCTGGAGTCTTACTGGGCAAGGTAGCCAATCCTGTCTCCAGAGGCTACTTGAAGCTGAATTCAACAGACGTTACAGAAAACCCGATTGTACAGTTCAACTACTATTCAGAACCAGAGGACATTTTAGCCTGTGTCGAGGGCGTCAGAGTGATGGTCCAGGTGCTTAAAGCAAGCCCATTTGTAAACATCACTTACCCACAGCTCCCGGAGTCGGTGTTGACATGGGCCGGATACGTTGCACCTCTGGTCCCGGACACCACTGAGCCTGCTCTCCTAGCCCAATGGTGCCGTCAAACCTTGCTCACGATCTGGCACTTCCATGGCGGAGCTCAGGAAGGGGTGGTGGTGGACAGATCGTACAAGGTCCTGGGAGTGGATGCTCTTCGCATAATCGACGGATCCACCTTCAACTCATCCCCTGGCACCAATCCCCAAGCGACTGTCATGATGCTTGGCAGGCAAGTTCTTTGAACCTGTACATCGTAACTCCTCTTCAAGAGTACTACTACTCCCCAGAGAAAGCACTAAGCATTAGGTGAATGCTTAGTGCTTTCTCTTTCTTCACATGTCTTTGTCCTTCTGTTCAATCCTTCTTTGCATCACCAACGTCCTTTTGTGCTTTATATCCACGAGAGCTCTGTGCGGTCGCGTTTCTACACATCAATGTAAGGTCGGTATCTTTTATAAAGGACTTGCGCTAACTCTGCCTGTGATTGGCTGCTCATCAGGTACATGGGCTTGGATATTCTGGACGAGAGAGCACACACGTAAATTGGAAGATCCAAACTTCCAGGTACTGAGATGCCACCTGTGACACAGCCCACTGCTGCAGGGTTTTCTCGATTTGCATCTAGGTGACCACATGATTGAGACAAAGATTCTTTTACGGCGTGATAGACTTGTAGGTTATTAAAATCTGCTAACGTCCAAACAAGAGCTGATACGTTACTAGTATGTAACATAGTAAGATTAAAGTCTTCATGAGGCTTTAGCACCGCTGACATCAGTAGTGTGCAAAGTTTGTTGATAGATTCAGATTGTCCAGTTGGGCATATCTAGACGGGATCTGCTAGTTTATCTTGGAGTGGTATCAACCGTTTCAGTATTGTCTTGGAGATTGAGCGAAAGTGTATTCCTCAACTCACATCAATTCATTCACATGCAAAGAAGGCTACCTGCTTCTACGGATGTTTGAGGGGTCAGGCTGCTCAAGCTAGGAAGACAGTAGGTGCCCCTAGTAGGTGTTGCGGTGCATAACCGTGCTTGTCTTCAGCTGCCCACAAAGATTGTGAACGTCTATCTACATGTGAATATTTATCCTCCCCCTCGCTGTTTTCTGTAATCTTTGGTGTAAACCTCTTCGGCACTATGAACAGCAGGAAGAGAGGGCATTTGTTTCTTTAGCAAGAGACTGGTTAATTATCTGCCTCCAGCAGCTTCTCCGTTCAAGTGAATATCAATGACCTTTCTCGAGGTGCAAGTCATTTCTCATTCCTATGTCATTTCTGATAGAAGAAGTTGACAGTGAGTCGACGCCTTGCTGCATGCAAACTCTGCCAGTAGCGTGCAATCCCAAGTTGTTGGAATAAAGAAACGTGCAGCGATCACCTGGAAAGATATGGTCTGCGTAAAGGTTATCGTACAACCAAGTAGTAGGAGCGAAGTCACTGTTAGTATCACCTGGAAGTATCTGGGTGATTCTTTGGCATTTACCTTTCCCCTTTCGAGCTAAGGAGAGGTTCTGCAGAAGTCTGTGAAACGGCCTTCACAGAAAACTGACGTGAATGTATTCTCTACCTGGATTGGTGAAAACGTCTTTGTCCTCGGTTGCTCCCGGATTCTTTCTAACTTCCGCGAAGAAAGAAAGTAACGCAAGTATTGTTGGATGTAGTTTGTCTGCTACTTAATGCAGATAGATCCTTTCCCGTTTTATCCTTACCTGCTTAGCTTTGTCCACAATCTTTTGTGTGGACAAATAGCCCTACAGTGAATGGGGCATAAGTTAGTGGAAGATTATCTCCTCTCAACCGAGATGAATTTGAACACCCTGTAACGTGTTCGCCAGTTCGAAGTCGTAATTCTGTGGCAAAAGAAACACTACCACTGTCCGGAATTTGTGTGACACTCATTTGGTGACAGGAATATTGTCGACGATGCAAAGCCTCCTCCACATTTATCCACCGTAACAGCGCCAAACTGCTGAGCTTTCGTCCATTCATCTTACTCGCCGACACTCACTGTCAGTCGACCTGCCATCTTCCTCTAGTGCAGAAACCCTCCAACTTTGCTTGATAATCCAGCCCAGGGGTTGAGCTTTAGGGTTTATGGTCAGTCGACCTCACCCCAGCTTCACTCTTCTCGTCGATGATATATCGACTGTTGCCCCATCAGCTTGCCAACCGGATACGAGTTTGCCTTTCCCTCGCAGAATTGTCCTTCTGCGCATGTTGCCCGCGGCTGTTGTATAAAATTTTCTTATAATGTCCAAGATTTTCATGATAGTGAGTCTCGTAGCCCGGATTCCACTACTAGTATTTTCCTTGTAGAGAGAAAAATAATTTAAGAGTGTCCAAAGTTGGCTTCATGTATATGATGAACTTGGGTCTCACTTGCGCCTTCACAGGCATGAAGGCATAATTTCTTCCATGAAGTAGACAGATGGTATGCATGAGTTCGGGAGTATGCAGAACTCAATGCACACCAAATCCTCAACCTTCACGAGTATGAAGGTCTTCAGGAACTGAGAGATTTGCCCAAAGCGAAACCACAAGATAAAGAATATCCCTCTTCTTCTTCAAAGATTTCAAAACATGAATGATCCACATCGACGCCAACCCACACAGAATGTATATTGTTTATTGCATGCACAGGAATGAATAAACCATTTAGATTACATAATCAGACCAGAGGCTGATAAAAGATGTATGATCCATGGTCTCGCTGGGGAGATCTTTCTGCTCCATGGGCTTTTGTTTCCCTCCAACCAACCGGGCTGGATTACCCACTGCTGTAGCGTGAGGTGGAATATCATGTAACACAACAGAGCCAGCTCCAATTTTCGCACCCGCTCCAACACAAATTGGCCCGAGAATTGTAGCTCCAGCACCGATCAAAACACCATCCTGAATCTTCGGATGCCGGTTTCCTCCCACGGCACCCGTTCCTCCCAGAGTAACGTGATGCAGGATAGACACATTATTGCCAATAGTTGTTGTCTCGCCCACTACAACTCCGGTTGCGTGATCAAAGAGGATTCCGCTGCCAATTTTGGCAGCAGGGTGAATATCTACATGGAATACCTCCGAAACTCGACTCTGAATGGCTAGGGCTAATGATTGCCTACCTTGTGTCCAAAGCCGATGCGCAACACGATGAGCTTGCAATGCAAGAAATCCCTTGAAATTCAACAAGCAATGAGAATATGAAACGCAGGCCGGATCTCTTTCTTTCACTGCCAGTATATCTGCCCGTATACTATTGCGAATTGAATCATCCTCCATAATCGTGTCGAGGATAAGACTGACCAATTGAGTACTGAGGAACGTCACACTGGAAAGTTTGTTCCCGAGGTGAAAAGCAAGCGAACGTTCTAACGTTCTATGTGCAAGAATTGTAGAATACAAGTAACTAGCAAGTGCCGGCTCTTCCTCCGACTCACAGCGAGCTTCTGCTCGCATTTGCAACCAGATTCCATCTTCCTGCTCGGACAGTGGTGCTTGGCCTGTAGGGACGGGCACCTCCACCATCGTTCCACCAGTGTTTGATAAGCTGTGTTCAAAAGCACTTCTGAAATTCTCCCTAATTATTGTCAATGCATGGTGATCATTTCCTGAGCCCCGTTCCTCCATCAACAAAGATGAGGGAACGATCAGGTCAGCATTCCTACTTTTCTTCGCCTTCTTCTTTCCCAAAGAAGCGAAACTTGAGCACGCTAGGACAGCAGCAGAAAGATTGGAAGGAAGAAAGGGATTGGAAACTCGGACTGAGTCTGAAACGGAGAGAGGCGAGCACGACGGAAATCGTCCAGAGCTTGAGAGGGCGGAAATTGGCGCTTCGAGAAGCGTTGTCATCTTTGGACTCTGAGAGGGATCGCGTACAAGAGAATTATAAAATTAATCTCGGAAACAATGTACTCAATCCGGGGAGCTATTTACAAGTCTATAAAAAGAGATCGTTCTTCCAGCGATGTCCACACTGATGCGCAGGGTCGCGAGCTAAACTTCTCCATCTGCTCACGCCGTCAGGCTGTAGGACAGCGACGCATCAATGGGTATGGCAGAAAGAATTGCCTGCTGAGTCTCGAAATGGTAGGCAAGGCAATCCCTAATGAAGGCTGAGTCTCGAAGGCAATCCCTAATGAATTGAAGAAAGAGCTGTGTGACCTCTCTGTTCGACAACCACGCGTTTCGCTGGTGTTTGTGAATTGATTTGCCCTAGCTTTCGACCGACTTCACTGAATGTGAACAGAGGAATGGGGATCTTACTTGCTTGAACAAGTAATGGACTCGAGAAGGATGATACCCTTTAAGAAGACAATCTGAATGGCTATGGCTTAATGGCGTTTGGGGTAGGGCCCCCTTCCTGCCGGGCTTCCTTCACCCATATCCCGCTCCCAATGTCCGGTACCCGCCCGCCTCTCTGCCGTAGGATATCCCTCTCACCGGTGCACTTGAATTCACCGGATCTCGAAGACTTTCCTCAACCGTCTGGTCTTTCGTGACTTAGCCCAAGAGAGAGATATCATATGCTGCCATGCTCAACATATCGACTCTTCGCGAACCCTGGTTCGGAGTTTCAGACGTTCCTTCCTCTCCTGGACTCGCAATATGTAAGTCGCCACCTATAATATTCGTCCATAGGCATGACTTCTACCATAATCTTCGACTTCTTTGCTCCTGACCTGTATCAACTGCACATCGTAAAGGTCAGACCACCTCCAAAGTTTTGTTTTTCTTGATCAAAAAGCTTTAGCCAAACCACGATAACCGCTTAAGCTTTGGACAGACAGTGAATAGGAAGTTCGCGTACAAGTCTCTAGTAAAGCCTTGGACACCCAAAGTGTCACCCCTTAATATCTCCTATCAAGGTACCATATTATTTCATGTCAGGTCACGGAGCATGTCCTGGGAACCTATAGTTAATAGAAGAGGTCTTAAACTTTTGCTTTGGAAAGATCTGGGTGGTTCCATCCATGTGCACATTGCAGTAGTAGTAGACTAAGAAAGCTGGAAATTAATGTTCGTCTGTGACCTATGTTGAAGAGGTCACTCGTACAAGAAAAAGAAAACTTAACTACTGTCGACCAGGACTGAAACCACCTGACTGATCTCACATTGGAGATTTCCTATGTGGCACCTGATTATATTCAAAGTCCGCGTGCCCTGCAAAACTCCCATTTTAGTAGGTCATCATTTTGCCTTCCCTCTCCCAGCAGAACCGAGTGCCGCTATCTGATATCGAGGCCGTTTTGTCTCACTATCTAGTTGGGGAATGGTTGAGGTCTTCGTCTGCCTGTCGTCGCCCCAGTCACATCCGGGAAGAACTTGGCATTCCAACCGGGACCATCAGTTAACGAGGAAGGGTGATCTAATCAGCTTTTGGTGACCCGCAAGACTTTGCCATAATCGGCAGAGTTACTGTATCCCTCTCGTCAACTTTGTCTGGTCAATCATAAAGTGATTTCACAGTTTCATGGCTTCCTTCCTTCCGTCTCTAAACTTTAAATGTTCGTTCAAACTGTTGGACTATCTGACAAGTGGTACGTAGAAGAGGAAGGAAATCCACTCAACACTGCAACGGCCTATCGCTCTAAGCTTTTACTCTTTAGCTTACGTATGAAAACACATAATTATAGTATCCAAATCGGATTCCTTTCGATCCAGTAGTGCCGATTCTCACCGGGGCACCAAACTATCCACAACGTTGTCGAAATTTGCCTCCTGGCTCACTTCACCCTAACCAGCAAGCAGATGATATCATCGCCATCAGAAACTCTTCTGCATTCTACAACCCGGCAAAGCGTGTGCAGCATGGCTCGAAACGTAGGCATCCGCCATGTCGCACCCGTCAGTCCCTCATTTCGTTCCGTCGTCTTTCCTTCCACTCCAAGGCGCGAGCGGATACGAAGAAGCGTCTGAACCTTCCCATAAAAGCATCTTTGGCTGTCCTTAATTGGATCGTTCATGCGCAGAAACAAGAAGCACACATCGGGGAAGGAAGAAGACGAGAGAGCTTGGCAGTGTTTGTGTGGCGCGGGACAGAGCGAGGGAGGCAGAGAGAGACGAAAGTTTTGTCTCTCTGCGACCCTAGTCCTCGTGGACTCTTGGACTCCTCGTCCTCCTCCTTGGAAGGGACTACAGTGGAGCTAAACCCTGGCACCACAGAACAACGAGTCTTTCTCTCTAATCTAGGTCTACAGCATCTTTGTCAAACTGCGATCCCTCGGGTCCACTAAACATAGCTTTACAACAGTCAGCCCGCCCGGAAAGCAGCACTCCTGCAGGCTGAATTAGCATGCCTGAAACTCTTGTGACGGAAGACCGGATACCACCTCCGGCCGGCAGGTCCTGTACTCCATCCATTCACAGTCTGTCATGGAGGGATACGAATCTTCCCGAGAATATATCAAGAGTATTGATTGCCTGATATGCACAGGTTTAGCAGTGGCCCTTCTTCCAACTCAGAACCTTTTGGTCCATTTTGGAGAGCAGAACCCCCTTTCTAGTAATAGACTCCATTGGGGCTTAGCCCCATGTTACCTTTTTTTCTCTCCCTTGCACGGTCTTGATGGGGTCTTCCCATCCTTCGGTTTTCCTACGCGGTCGCCTACTTCACTTTCTAGTAATCGGAAGGAATAACTGTTCCAGTTTCTTTTTAGTAGCCGGTTGTTCTTGGTGCGGGTACTTCCAAAATCGAACGTGGCGCTTTGAGTTGCTACTGTGGTGGAAGCACAAATGATCAGTTCGTAATGGTCTTGGTTTACACAATAATTGTTATATTTTCGAAAGGATCGTCGCCCATTGCACTTCGGAGATATATACTTGGTAGATATTGTTGACGTGATAAAAAGATAGCCCAAAAATAAAATTTCAGAGAAAAGCAAGAGCAAGATAAGGTTTACATGTCATATTATATGTACTTCTTCACCCCTTAGCATCTTGACCTTATGTATGACATTGGTTCTCCTATATTCTGTGGAACTTGGCTATTCTTACGGGACCGCTGAAAACTGCTGTTCCATTTCCAGCACTATGATTTCCTTTAGCCGTGCCTTTAACATAGCGATGATCAAATCCACTAGATTATCTCCGGGCAATTTGTTGTACTATTCCGCATGCTGAAAGTTGGGATACACAAACGCGAGAACAAGACGTGAAAGATCTTGCCGTTATACGTACTAGATTGTATGGTGAGGATGTCGAGTTGCTCGCGTCCATGCTGACGACTGCGTCCCCTAACAGCACAACTGCGTCGGGCCGCTGCGTTACGTTACTGGACGCCACGAGACAGTTCTGCGGCGGCCCTGACGCTGCAAGCTTACATAGTCCTTGGTGAGAATCTACTGCCATGTGAAATACGGTACCGTAACTGAAATGATATTGCACTTGCTAAAAGTAGAATCGAGGGCACAAACCGGCGGTATCCGGTTACCGGATATACGTGAACAGAGGATGTCTGTTCCAAGTTCAGTTCGAAATGGCAACCGAGGCTGCTTTGCATCGTCCAAAGCGGGACCGGAGTCCGCCTGTGTTACTTGCTATACGCCAACGGCATCTGTCTGGCTACAACTCTATACCCGCCGCAGCGCTACCGCCCAGGAAGTGCGGTCCGAAGGACACAGCCGGCTTAGTGGAAACCCTGGAAAGCTGAAGCATAACTTTACCGAAGCGTTGGCCGTTAAATTCCCTTAACCAGGTTAAGGCCAAAGCGTTATCAGATGTTTTGGGAACCTGCTGGTCGAATACCGGATGGAGAAACTGCGTCTACTCTACGGCTCGGTGCCCGCGAAACAAATCCTCCTCCGCAGAGAAGGTCGTGGGTTTGCTCCAACATTATCCATCCCGGTATAGATGGACGGCTTCCTGGTCTTGAGATAGGGCGCCCCCGGGGGATGTGAACAAGGGACCTGTCCACGCCAAGCGAGAGCACTGGCTCCTGCCGGTCTCCCCTCCTGCTACATGGTAAGCCAGGTAGCACGTTCAACATCCGCGCTTAGTTCTGGCACCTGGAGTGCTCGGAAACTGCTGAGCGTCTTTCCTACTGGAATCAGATGGATCACGTTGACTTAAGTTAATGCAAGAGCTCGTCATAGTCTAGACGACCGCCACTTTCGGCTCCAAACATTCGACCAAATAAACTATGTATGGTCGGATGATGGTCCAATTTGACCACTTTCGTGGACTACAGTAGATGCGACTCACTCTGCTCCAACTTCGAACTTTAGAGGTCCCAGATCGGGCGGGCAGTGACTGGAAAGAAGAAACTGTCTATGAGGTGAGCTCCTCATTCGTTGTCAAAGTTAGCTTTGGAGTTTCGCAGGTCTGAATTGCCGTCTCTCGGTCAGAGCGTGCACAAGCTGATGAGTGGTGTCATGAACTACTTTGTAGACCAAATGGCGAGAGCTCAAGAATGGCATGTGTGTCTGTTGACAAGAGAATGTTTAGATCAAGCACTTGACTGCAGAACTGAACCACACTGGCTTGCCGGGAGACCACATGTGTCCTGTGACAAGATCAAAGCCCCAGTTGATAAAGGACTGCACAGCTCCATACATGCAACTCCTTGCAACCCCATGTTTGTTCTTGTGTCTTCAGGCTCTACAGTCATCAGGATTTTGACCAATAGAAACTTTGATTCATTTTGATCCAAAGGGGAAGAAAACATGTCAAGCTGCATGTGTCATAGCTCCACCTCTTTGACACATACGGATTGACAATTTTTTTCTTCCATTGTCGGGCCGTACGAGGTGTATCTCCTTACGCGTAGATATGGTGCGGTTGTTCAACAGAGAAGGCGGGCTAAGGAAACGAGACAGCGGAGCGCACAACAGTTCCATCCAATGCTCTTTGATTAGCGTTCTTCACACTTTATACGTTGCCACTTCTGCTTCGACCAGACTTTTATCATATGATTGTCTTTTGCAGCTGCTGTTACTGAATATGCTCTTCTGTTCTGCATATATTTGACATGGGAGAACTTTTGCGTGTGCTATACAGTCAACATATCGTTGTTTTAAGCAGGCTTTGTAACTCATGGTATAACACTTCAGACGCTTCACTTTGATCTTTTAATAGGTCTAAAACGTTATAAAATAGCATATACAAGCGTATTCTGAGGACCATAGCGCCCAGTGTGGGTTATCATGTGAAGTTGTTCGTCGAGACTTAACCCCACAGTTCAATTAAGTTTTGAAGACTTGTCATTGACTCAGAGTTTTGGCCCTATATACTGATCTTTTAGACTTGAGGCACTACTTTATTAACAATTGAGTCTAATTCAATCATTTTCATATCTACGCATTCTCTACAATTGTGAACCTGATGACGATGTTGACCAACTTGATAACTTCTACTGGAAATTAGAAGCTCGCACGCGTCCACTACGACTCTGTAGCAACGACCATTAAGAGTTACCACAATATGCTCACATAAATTTTTGAGACTTTTCCAACATACCGATCTCCCGCTTAGCACTCAATATTCCTCAGTTGAGTACCATGATCTATTTAGAATTAAATATATGCCCAACAGTCATGATCATTTAGAAGTAGAAATACTCCCAAAAGTCTGATCGGGTAAGATTTGAAACGCTTCATGCATAACGATCTCGCATTGGCTTTGAATATTCCTTACAGGAGAACCATGATCGATTTAGAATTGAAATACTCCCAAACTGAGGGATGTAAGATCTGAGACGCTTCCCCACATGTCGATCTCCCATTGGGTTGAATAATCCTCACTTGAACTCGACTTCGGCTAGCAATGAGGATCTATACATGGTTTGGGTTGAGTTTTTCTGTTGTTGTTATTTTGATCGATTGTTTCTGTGATAATCTGTCTTGATCGTGATAGTGTGATGGGAAACTAAGAGTTCCGGCTGAAGATGGACTGCACAATTGTGGCTTCAGGAGTATTGGCATTGTTGTCGAAATTTCAGGAAGTAGATTAGATCACATGAACGACAAAAGAATATTGAGCACCTCAGGCAAGTCAAATCCAACACCCTTTCGGGAGATTGACGGACAAGCAAGCAAGGCCTTCAACACAGGAACCAGTCACCTGGTCCGCCAGATTCTGTTTGCACCTGATCTTATGCCCTTTTGCCTAATCAACTTCCGATCTTTCTCGATTCCAGATCCCAGCAGTCACTCCATACTCCACCTCGGGGAATCTTTGGTGGTGGCCTGGACAATTTCAAAGGTTTCTAAACACAATTTATTGATACTCAATCGTCCAAGAGCGGATTGACACATTGTTCGTATCGAAATTAGATAAACACACATCGTTCATAACGATACTAGATAAACCTTAGTATGATGCTTGCTTAACGGCATTATTCTATCATTGCAGTGCTTGTGTATAGACATAGAGATTGTTCATATCGAAATTGGATAAACTCACATCGTTCGCATCCAAATTAGATAAACCTTAGTACGATACTTGCTTAACGTCATCAAGTTATTCTACCATTGCAGGGCTTGTCTATAGAAATAGAGACTGTAGGTTACGATAAGACAAACCTTTAAGCTTATCAAAGGTAGGTCCAGCTACAGAGAAAAGATTTGTGCAGAGCTTCAGAGACTACTGGATTCGAGTACTTAACAACCAATAGAGTGGAATAACAATAACTCTTTCAAGTTCTACATGATACGTCCTAGCACACCTTGTTTTTAAAACCTTAAGGAGATGGCTACTAAATTTCGCAAGGGCAGAATTGAAACACTAGAATGTACCTGGTTGTGTACCAGAATCGAAACTCAAAAACAATTAAGGCCGACTATGAAGGTTCGGAGTGCAGACCTAGCATCATCCGCTTTATCACAAGTATAGAGTAAGAAACATACTCACCGAATCATGGGGGTGAATTTCAACCGAAAGATTTGTTGCCATAATACCGTGGACATTCAGAAAGTGATGCCCAAAGAGTGTAAACCTAACAAACTATTTGAAGACATAAGTCTCCATGATATAAACCAGCATATTCTCCTCATTATGTAAGATGCTTTTAGCATGTTTCATAAATTTACCGATTCCTTTTTACGGAATAACAGCCAAAATCCAGCAGGTTAACCTTTGTGTTTTACGCTTTTCTTTTGTAAATCACACTGGCTTTTAGCCGAAGCATTTGTTGGTTTTTCTAGTTAGTTTTAGCACATCCTTTTGATGTGCTCTGAAGTAAAGTAAGACTCATTTTGATGGAATTATGAGTCAGGCTAGCCTTCTACAATTTCAGAGGTATGTTTTCAGCTGGAGATATGAGTTAGGCTAGTCTTTTACAATTTGAGAGGTTTGTTTTCAGATTGCGTATTTTGGAATCCAACTTTGGGCTAAAAGACTCCTCACACTGATACAATCCTTACTATGAAGTATCCTTTGTCCGGTGAAATATTCTTAATAAATTTGGGTTGAATGTGAAGGAATGCGAGAGAGCATTTGTACAAAATCCTTGTACTCTATGTACTATTAAAACTTTGCAAAAGAACAAGATAAAAGATAATGAATATAATATGGATTAAAATTAATAAAACACACGTGGATACTTCCAATTGAATGAAGATCCTTATACTATCTTCTATAGGCCAAAACAAAACAAAACAAAAAAAAAGGCTGCAGATGCTCCACATAGACAAGGACAAATTTCACTAGGTGTGTGGATCATATGTGCAATGGGCTTTAACAGAAATATCAATCCTAAGGATTATAAACATCCTATTACAAATAATCGTAATATTATATAGCCAAAGCCTTGGATTGGTGGAGAATATGGTTTGGCATACATGTATCTGAACCAATATAGGCAACCCTAAAGAAGCTCAAGGTTCAAAGCACCGCGTATCATCAAGATAAAAATATTAATAAATAGTATTAATATAAATACATAGATTTTTGGAGGTCATTTTTTATGTTGCCTTTTTTTCCTTCTTCAATGTTTCCCTTTTTCCTTCTATGTAACTTTGGTATATATCCTCTCATTTTTTATCTAGGAAAAAAGTGCATTATCTTTATCAGTCAGAAGGGACTAAATGAAATAAGGAATTAGCAGCCCTATTCTTGAATTATCACATGTACGGGAAGGATACTTTTTTATCCCATTTAATGCTTTAGTGCATCCTTTTACTTACTTGTCATAATAATAATCATCCTTATTTTCCAGTTGTAGAAGCTCGAGGAGTCAATATAAAAGATTCAGTGAACATCCTGTAAGTATCCAAGGAAAGTAATCCCGTCCGTATTCTATCTACTAGGATCAATAATGGTGATGAATGTGCTATCCAAATGGAGATTTGTAAAGCTGCTAAAATCTTATTGACTCCTTTTGACCTAAAGATCTTCATATCAATGGAAATTTTAATATCTCGTGTACTGTCTAGTTTTACTTGTACTCAAGGGGGGCCAAATTTTAAACGTCATTCAC